>APFE031399722.1:0-15171 GCA_000404065.3 Pinus taeda
AGGAACTTCATCAAGTATTGCAAAGATCATGGAATAGTTTAGCAATTTTATGTACCCCACACTCCACAGTAGAATGGTGTTGCAAAAAGGGAAAAAAATGTTGATGTTGTGTGCACAAAGTATGATTAAAGATAAGAATCTCTCAAATTCTTTTTGGGATAATGTCATTAGCACTAATTTTTATTTAAGAACAAAATTCCAACAAGGTATCTTGATGTCAAAACCCCATTTGAAGCCTTGTTTTGTTTTAAAATAACAATTCATTGTTTTAGGGTATTTCGGTGTAAGGCCTTTGCACATGTTCCAAAGGAGAATAGAAAGAAACTTGATGCTAAAGCCATCAAATGTATTTTTTTAGGGTACTGTTTAGAATTTAAAGCTTATAAAATGTTTGATCCATCTACTCACAAAGTACTTGCAAGTAAATATGTAATCTTCCATTAGTAGGTAGGCAAAGGAAACAAGGACAACAACTATGAACGATGGAATATACTTTCTAAAGTTTAAGACAACAAAAAATAGAGCGAAGACATAGAGAAACGTAAGCTTGAGGAAGAATCCAATGATGTAGGAACTACCAACAATGAAAGTTGATCCAGAGGTGAAGAAGGATCTTCACAAACTAGAGTGAAGACAACAAATTTCTAAGGAGATCTACATGGCAGATTTTCTTGCTTGCAATGTATAAGGACTATGCCTTGATGAGTAGTGTTTTAAATTTCACAAAACCCATGAGTTTTCATGAATCTAATGAACATGAAGAGTGGAGAAAAGTGATGAAGGAAGAATATGACTCTATAATGAAAAACAAAATCTCAAAATTCACTAAACTTCATAAAGGTAAAGAGACCATAGGATGTAAATGGTTGTACAAAGCCAAATTTAAATCACATGGCAGTATAGATAAATACAAAGCTATATTGGTGGAAAAAAGGTACTCACAAAAAAGGCATTGACTGTGAAGAAACATTTGCACTTGTAGCAATGTTCAACACTATTAGGTTATTAATTGCATTAGCTACAAATTACTATTGAAATCTCCACCAATTCGATGTAAAATATGCGTTCGTGAAGGGTGAGTTAAGGGAGGAGGTTTATCTTACTCAAATATAAGGGTTTGTTAAAAGGGGTCAAGAACATATAGTCTACAAATTAAGGAAAGATGTGTATGGGATGAAGCAGGAGCCTAGGTCATGGTATGAGAAGATGCATTCCTTATTTCTTTAATAGGGTTTTCTGAGGAGCCAAAGTGACCCAAATATGTATACCAAATTTGATTCAAAAGGACATGTTGTACAAATTTCCTCGTATGTTTATGATTTAAATATTATAGATAATTCTAGTAATCTAATTAATGGAATTAAGGCGCAGATGTCACAAGCATGTTAAATGAAAGATCTTGGAGAGTTACATCACTGTCTAGGTCTTGAATTTTGGAGGGATGTTGGCTAAACTTTTGTTTCTCTAGGTAAGTATGTCAAATAATTGTTTAAGAATTTTAAAATGGATCAGTGTAAAGATTCTTTTGTTCTAGCTCAACAAAATGTGAAATTTCACAGTGATGATGTTTCAGAAGAGGTAGATGGTACAATGTATAGAAAACTGGTTGGAAGCTTGAATTATCTTACTACAACTAGACCTGATATTGCATACTATATTGGTTTTTTAAGTTAGTTAATGGCAAGACCTCTAGAAAGCCATTGGAAAAAAATGGAAGGTGTATTCAAGTATCCTAAAGGAAAAATTGATTTTGGTATTACGTATATTGATTCATTTGATGTTGATTTGACAAGTTACTCATATTCAGACTTGCTTGGTAATCCAAATGATAGGAGATCTACTAAAATCTATGCTTTTAGCGTTAGATATAGGATTGTTACATGGAGTAGTAGGAGGCAGCGTATTGTATCTTTGTCATACACCAAGGCAAAGTATAAATATTTGGGTGGAGAAAATTTGAAGTTGTTTGGCTGAGGAGAGTTCTTAAATGTGTTGGAGAAGAAAAAAAGAAGGTTACAGTGATCAGATGTGATAACTAGAGCTTAATCAAGTTGCAAAATAATGCATTTTGTCATGCTAGAACAATACATGTGGATACTCAATTTCATTTTGTTATTGAGAAGATACACTGTAAAGATATTACTATAGTGTATTGTAATACTTGTGAAAATGTTGTTGACATTTTTACCAAGCCTGTTAGGAAGATGAAAATTGAGTTGTTTAGGGAGATACTATGTGTAGAAATAAATCCTTTCTCGATTAAGGGGGAGACTTCGAAATAATGGAGAAAGTGGATGTTTCTCTATTTAGATTATGTTCCTATTTAGGATTTAGATCCTAATTTTTAGGAGTTTATTGTGATCTCTCTAATTGAATGTAATCATATAAATACTTGTACATATGATTGATTTGATTAATGAGAAAATGACAATATTATTGATCTGTTAGTAGTCTGCAGGTGCAGCTTGTCTTACCTGTGAGCTGCCTAATTCATTCCTGAAATTCGTCTCCAAGTTTTTAATTGAAGAGTATCTCACTAGATGTTTGATCAATGATTCTTGTGTGCAAGCAATATAATTCTTCATACCTTGTCACTATCGAGTTCTCAAATTGGGTATGGTATGAAAGAATTCAAATAGCAAAATCCAAATCAAAGAGAGTTCTCAAAATTTGGGCTTTCAATATATGTATTACTGTAGGAAATAGTTTAATCTTTAATAACAATTTTAATTTATGTTTTAGAGTTAGTTAGCACACTTGAGAACATGTCACCTTGGAAAAAACAACCTCAATCTCACTACCTATCCACCTTACTCAAATAACCTCAACCCAACTTGCAATACAAGTATAACTGTGAAAATGTTTTCTAACAAACAGATGCTATAAAAAGAGTTATAAATAAAACCATAATAATATCAAGGGATACTACAAATGATCTTAAAATCTTCTATAGCTAAATCAACTTCTAATAATAAATTGATGTAAATCCATCTATTATTCTTTGATGTAATTCATCATGCTTGTAAATAAGAAAGGTTAAATGAAAATATTATGGGTTATTGGAACATTGAGCTTGTAAATGGTAAACTCCTTTAATTTTGGTATTATATTGATTACATGACCCAATCAACTTTACCCTAATTACCCCAAAAATTCCTCTTTCAAAAGTAACTTGGGCTGATTAACTTGTTCAAGTGGACTTGGGGTGATTAATTTGTTCCAATGCCCTATTGAAATGCTTATAAAAAAATTATCATTCACCAAATAAAAGAGTAACTAATTAGGCCGATAGGCCTTTCCTTTGAAAGGGACCTTCGTCGTCCCTTTTGTTCTCCCGCTGACACGTGTCATCGGCTCCCCTTCATCCTCGTGCTGACATCTGGCAGTGGGCTTTTGAGTTTTGGTATGACTTTCCTTCTTCTTCATGCTCGGTCGAGTTTTTCGCGTCGAGTTTTCCGGTTCTGGTCTGCTCCACGCACCGCCGGCCTCTTACTTGCTGCACGCACCGGGTTTTCCGGTTTCGGGTTTTTGTAGTTCTGTTGGATAAATCTCCACGCGCGTTGCAAATATGGTTATCCTAACCCGATACGATCGATCCTGCCAGTTGGCTGGAATGGGACGGAAACTTTGCCCTTCAAACGTTGTCCTAATGCGAGTATTTGAACACAGGCGCGAGGGCAGGAACATCAATACTCTCCGAATAACCCTAATTTTCTCCATGGTGTGGGCAATTAAATGCTTTTCTGCACGATTACCTGTTTTGCTGTTTTCCCGGCAGTTTCTATGGATGAACTTACCCACAGGCAGGATTAATCTCACACAGTAGCAGAGAACGAGCTGGAAACCCTGAGCCCGCCGCGCAGCTGTTAGGCCGATACTTCTTTGCCTCGATCGTCAATACCGAGAACTGCATCTCCAAAATCGTCCCCAAAGGACAACAAGGCTTCCAAGAGGCAGATACATACTCTAACAGTACAGGTATTGAACATGGACACATTCTACAGATAGCATTTGTTATGTAGGTTACGAAAAATATGTCCATGATTTTAATTTTGATTCATCTTTCAATTTTCTTCTCTCTTTTTGTTTCCAAAGTCTTGCAATTACCATTCCAGAATGGAATTTACAGGAATGGACACTCATTTTTTTTTTCTGAAAATTTCCGCGAGACAGAACATACCATGGTAACTTGAATTTTGAAATTAACTTGAGAACCATTGAGGAGGGTTTAATCAATTGAATTAGGCCAAATAACTAGTGAAGAGGGTTTAAACCTTACATTTGTGACGCAGTGAGGGCCGAGAGGAAATTGTGTTTCTACTTTTAATCTGAGGACCGAGAGTTTACCAACAGGGTTGGGCCGTTGGCCAAGTTTACACCCAAGGGTTTTCTTTACACGCGGTGGTGAAGGAGACGAGTGGAGGGTTTACTTACACGCAACGATGGAAAAATGCATGGCCATGGAGGATAGTCGAGCTCAAAAATGGGATATTTAAACCCGCACGTCCGCCCTTTTATTTATTCGCGGTCTAAGTACGTTACGTTTGGGTGGCTGAGCTCAAAAGTGGGAAATTTAAGCCCGCAGGTCGGCCCTTTTATTTAGGCGCGGTCTAACTATGTGCCGTTTCTTTGTTTTTTTATTGAGTTAGAATTTCGTCATTTAAAAAAAATTCTAAGAATGCCAGATCATGTAGATGGCACTCAAAAACTTTACTTTTAGGGCACTTATCAGAAAACTTTTAGGGCACTCATCAGATTAGATCAGGTAGAAAATCATCTAAAAATATGGAAAAAAACAAAAACTTAATAAATTGGTCCAATTAAAAAATAAAAACTAATCAAACCTCAAACCAAACCTTAATTTTTTCGATTAAATTCATTGTCAAGTTCAAAATTGTTTTTAGATTCAGATATTAGATTTGTTTGTTGAGATTTGTTTGTGTCCAAGAATTTTGTTTATTGAGATCTTTGTTGCTGAATAATCTTTTTACTGGTGCAGAGATAGGCCAAATATGTGATAAATCGGTAATTGAAAAGTTTATTGTCCAATTTATGCATATTTCTGGTAAATTTTAAAGCTTTTCTACCGCAGTTTGGCCTATATTTGTACCTGCATTAAACATATGATACCTATTAAATTTTACAGAACAGACTAAACTAATCAAAACCCCACTCAAATTTGACAAAAACATGTTTAAAGAATCACAACCTCATTAAATTGGTCAAAGTCTATTTCAAATTTGAAATCACGCATAATCCATTGGCATCTATCTTGTTCAAGCATGAAATTGCATGGAATCCATTAACTTAGTAGTATAGGATGCTTTACTTTTACCCCCATGATATGTTCATTCTATAGAGAATCCAAATGAGGAATGCATGCATAGTAAGCGAGATATTGCAACCAATCACAGAGTTTTTTTTTTTCTTCTCACAATCGTTCACAATATTCTTTACATGAATTGAATTCAAGCATTTAGTTTATTTGATGTTTGCAAATCAAGAGCTTCAGGTTGGAAGATGTTCTCTGTTACATTGTAATTTGTACGTCATAATGTTGTTTCAAGGTTAACGACACAAACTGGATAGAATCATTAAAGGTTTTGGCTGTACTTAAACATTTGCAAGAGCTCAAGGCCTCAGGTCTGAAAGGTGTTGTCTTCAGCCAGTGGACTTCTTTTCTAGACCTGTTGGAGATACCTCTTAGAAGGTATGGCATTTTTTCTCTTACTTAGTTACTTATTTTTATTTTTGTTATCTGTTTATTAGGTTATCTGAGTTATTGGTAGTTATGAATATATAATTTGGAAATAGGATACGGCACGCAGGCAAATGAATAATGCATATTGTTTTACATTTAGCTCCCAACACTTCAATGCATATTGTTTTACATTGAGCTCCCAACACTTTATTTCATTCGTAACGTTAGGTTTATGGATAAAGATTTAATTGCATTAAAAAGGAGATCATGAGAGTTCAATCTGGTGACATTAGTTTTTTATTAGGCTCCAAAGGTATTTTGTTACAGGAAACAACCTTCTTAGATGTATAAGTAGTCTTGGAGAGGTTTCTGCTAATGTGTTCTACACAACTAATATGTTGCCATAGCAAACTTGTTTGTGAATGCATATTTCTGGTAAATTTTGAAGCTTTTCTACTGCAGTTTGGCCTATATTTGTACCTGCATTAAACATATGATACCTATTAAATTTTACAGAACAGACTAAACTAATCAAAACCCCACTCAAATTTGACAAAAACATGTTTAAAGAATCACAACCTCGTTAAATTGGTCAAAGTCTATTTCAAATTTGAAATCACGCATATTCCATTGGCATCTATCTTCTTCCAAGCATGAAATGACAGAGACAGAATGAATGGCTACTTTGCTAAGTATAGAAATATTTTTACCAGTAGATTGGGTACTAAACCCAACGCCTTTACAGCAACTTGGGCTGCCGCATGTTTAGCAGCCTTGCGCTTCCTGAAATCTGACCGAGAAGAAACGTATCTGATCCCATTGAGAATAACAGATGAACTGAATTTGGGGTCATGGATCCCAACAGGCTTTCTGAAGAGATGGTGAAATGCTTGTTGAGTATCTCCATACTTCTTTTCCAATAAACTATGATAGTACTAGAGAGATTGTTCTTCCTCTTCTCAGTAAGTCATCGTTCATGCCTAGCAAAATAAGGCAGTTGGGTGATTGCTGGTATCTTTACCTCTGTTCATGGTTACTGGGGAAAGATGCCTTCATTCGATACTTTTGAAGGGAAGATGTTCTCACTCCATGCAAAAAGGAATGGAGGGCTGCATACACGATTTCTCCTTTCTCCTCTGTTTAATAAATGATACAAGTGTTCATCTCTTTGATGTCTTCAACAGGGATATCTATTTATTTCATCAAAAGTCATCCAAGACTACTTGCTTGATGATCTGCTTTATTAACTTTTCTTTAATCTTTGCAACATCCTATTTCTGAGTTGCCAGCATTCCATTATATTCTTTGTATTTTACCAAGGATGTTTATGTCATTAGGTCCAACCAATACAGAGGGGATTTTGAGTTCACTTTAGTTCACCTTTCACAGTCGTATCCTCATCACAACACCTCAAGCTCAAATAGGAATACAATAGGATCTCCATACTTCTTTTCCAATAAACTATGATAGTACTAGAGAGATTGTTCTTCCTCTTCTCAGTAAGTCATCGTTCATGCCTAGCAAAATAAGGCAGTTGGGTGATTGCTGATATCTTTACCTCTGTTCATGGTTACTGGGGAAAGATGCCTTCATTTGATACTTTTGAAGGGAAGATGTTCTCACTCCATGCAAAAAAGGAATAGAGGGCTGCATACACGATTTCTCCTTTCTCCTCTGTTTAATAAATGATACGAGTGTTCATCTCTTTGATGTCTTCAACAGGGATATCTATTTATTTCATCAAAAGTCATCCAAGACTACTTGCTTGATGATCTGCTTTATTAACTTTTCTTTAATCTTTGCAACATCCCATTTCTGAGTTGCCAAGGAAATGAACCTCTTCACTATCCCATTTCTGTGCATACATTGTCCTTTTACGTATTCTGTCTGAAACCCATAGTGTGTGTTAGTGTCAGAATTACTTAAATCGGTAATTGAGTTTTTGGTAGCTGGACAATTCTTTTGGGTAGAGCAGAGATTGGTCAACTGTGCCCTAAATTGTTAGGTGAGATCTTTCTTAGATATTGGATAATTTTATCTATAGTCCAAAGGTCATGGTATTGTCATTTTTTTCCAGCCTTACTCCTCCCTTCTGCATGCACTAATATCCCAGTGTCCTTAATCTTTAGAGTGTCCAAGAATTTTGTTTATTGAGATCTTTGTTGCTGAATAATCTTTTGACTGGTGCAGAGATTGGCCAAATATGTGATAAATCGGTAATTGAAAAGTTTATTGCCCAATAACTTTTCTGCTTGGGGATATTGCATAAATTGGACACGTATGTGATAATTGCTACTTGAAAATTTTATTGCCAAATACTTTTATTTTGTTTTGTTTTTGCTAGGGTAGTGCCGAGGTTACCAAAGTATGTGATATATTGGTGATTGAGTTTTTTTCCTAACAATCAGTATTTTTCTTAAGCCTTAGCTTCAATCCGGGTGCTTAGCTTCTTTGTTGAAATTACATGTGGCCTATTCTATTTATCTTGCTGATTACTCTGGACCTAACTACTGGTATATGTATTTGGACTTTTTGGAACCATTCTTATATTTGCACTGCAGGGGTAGGTGCTGTTATATATGTGGACTATCGTTTGCTGTGTTCAGGTGGTGGTTGATTTCACTGCTACGTGGTGTGGACCTTGTCAAATCATCAGTCCAGTGTTCGTGGAATTGTCGAAGAAATTCTCAGAAATATTTTTCTTGAAGGTCGATGTGGACGAATTGAGGGTACAGTCATTTAATCGCTACCCTATAAAGTATTGGTTGGAACTTGGATAGATATTTGAAATAGAATATTTTTGTCTGTGATTTTCTCTTTCCCAAATTTGTTGTTCTCTTTCCTTTGGTAAGAGAATTCCATGACAGGAAGAAGGGAAACGAGGAATGATTATTTAAAACAAATCAGATGTGTTACCTGGCACGTTTGTTTTTAGTATTTCTAGGAGAATTTCATGACAAGTTCGTAAATGAAAAATGAATCAGATGAATCAATATAGAGCAGAGTCCAGATTAATGAAAGCTTTTCTGAGTAATGCAGAGTCCAGATTAATGAAAACTTTTCTGACTATTGCAGAGTCCAGATTCATGAAAGCTTTTATGATTTTGCAGGATGTAGCTCAAGAGTGGGACGTGCAGGCCATACCTACATTTATCTTTATTAAGGATGGAAAGGCTGTGGATAAGTTCATGGGTGCAAATAAGGCTGAACTTGAAAAAAAAGTAGCAGCTCTTGCTACACAAGAAGCCATTGTTACTCAAGCCTAGTGCTATTCTGATATGCTATATGTCAATATTCCTTTTGAATTAAAACTATAACTATTACCGGTGTGCATGTACTGCCCATGTTGAAATTGGGAAAATATTATATTGCCCTCTGTAATTACCAACGTATTGTACACATAGGTATTAGCTTTTTACACTCGTATTAATATCAATTATTAAAGGCGTTGTTACCCTGAGGCTCAGATTATCGATATGGTGTTAGATATGATGAATGAGGATACTTGTTGACAGTGTTATTGCTTTCCTAATTATTACGTGTTTTGGAGTTTTTTTGGGGTTTGTATTCAGCTAAACATTGATAAATCCCTTTTACCACAATCTGATCCTTAACATTGCTTCATTCCATGACAGCTTATTGTCCTTTATTGTTAATGTGATACCAACCATCTTCAGGTGGAAAAATATATGCATAACATTCTTCAACAAAATCACCAGGCAAACCCATGTCAAAAACTATTCTTTTGTAATTTATAGGCCCCAAAACTCCTCATAGATCAGTGAAACTGTAACTGAATTTGGCAATTCCAATTTAATAATCCTATCGGCCTCTCTTTGTACCTTTTGGGACAATTGCTAGTAGTTATATCTCCTATATTTTTAAAATTTTTTTCTCATACATGGTTCATAAATCATCTTGTATTTCTATTTAAGCTACAACATCTATGTCTAAATATTAAGTTTTATAACATATCAATGTCAAGATAACATACCAATAAACTTTCCTTTCACCCTTATGACTATCTAAGTGGTTCATTCTACAACTTGATTTGTCATCCCCTCTATGTGTCACAGTTGACATCACATTCTATAACACTACAACATATACACTTCAATAAAATAAAAATCGTACACCAACTTTATAAACATACATCAATATTACTAAAGATCCAACCATATAAAATGTTCATACACTACTAGAAATCTCCATAATATTTTAGCTCTATAAATCTCCATAATATTTTAACTCTTTCCCCCAACTTTGACACCAGCACCATCTACATTCCTTCATCCATATCACTAGAGAAGCTTTTCATGACCTAATTCCAGGTCGCTATAAAAATGAGCTAGGGCCATCCGTACGGTGGCACCCTCCACACGAGTGCACTACCGTACTCTGATCTCCACACAGTTTCTATATTTGTGGTAGGAAAACCCTCCTTCTTATCCAACGAATGCTGCTTGGGTTAAAATCTTAAGGCGCTGGTGCCTCCTCAATCCCAGGTACCCTGTGTTCAGTGAACCCTACATTTGCCTGCAACGCCCTGTTAGTCGGCCCAATCCGGCGGAGCAACTCGTCCAGGGTCGATTAGATCTTGCCTCTGCCTTTAGTGCTGCCGCGCTCGTTGGCAGTTTTCAAGGCGTCGAAGAGCTTGATCTCACGAACCGCTCCTTAGTCACTTCCGCTGGCAGCAAAAGTTCGATTCTCTGCATAACCTATGTGTGATCTACCTTCGTTGCATCTCGATCCCCCGGGCTTCTCATTTTGTACATCGCCCATGTGCCAATGAATCCCTAATTTTTTAAGAAATCACTGACATGCTTTTGGAACTGCGAACCATCATTCTCGTAAACCAAATACCAGTATATGATGACAGCCTCGTTGTGAATCTTTTACTTACAGTGAAGCTCGTTCCAAAGGAATTAAAGGCTCTGTTTTGCAAGGATATATAAATTCAAATATGTCAATTTTCTTCTTATCATATTCTCTCGAATAAGTCTTTTTTTCAATAAAAATTTGAATTTTCAATCGAAACTTTTGATCAAATTTCCAATTTTCAACCGTACGAGAACTAGGTACGTGAAGATGGAATGATTAATGATACATCAAACCTTAGCACACCCTTACGAGAAACAGGCATTGGAAAATGGAATGCTACATCAAACCTTATCACACCCAAACTATATATATGAATGTTTATATATGTAAAACATTCCCATCTATAAAAACTTATAAGACTTGAAGGATTAAAAACATTCTAAAAATATAAATAACCTGGTGTATATCTTAAAATTTTAGTGACATTCTATTTTTTCAAACTCTTGCATATTTTATAATAATATTATATAATTGAAATTACTTTAATAATATAATTTAATTTAAGTATTTTAATGTTAAATAATTAATTATTTAAGTATTTTAAAGTTAATACAAATTTATTAGAAATATTTTTATTTGTATGGAATAATATAGATTTTTAAAATTTATAGCATTTTAATATAAAATTTAAAAAATATTGTAGATAATTTTTTTGGATTAATTACATAATTAAGATTAATGATCATAATTTAATAATATAATTATTAATATAAATTTATTAAAAATAATTTTATCTAAATACTGAATAATACATATTTTATTTTTTAAAATTTAGAACATTTTAATATAAATTTAATAAATATTGTAGATAAATGTTTTCTAATTAATTACATTATTAGGATTTGGTTAACATTTCGAACCAAGTAATGTGGTTCATCCTCACTACAAGGTGAGAAAATCAGTCAATCTTCAAGGATAAATAGTATGGTTGCATCATTGCCCAGAGTTAGCCGTTTGAAACTAGTTATTGGTGATTAGTTTCCAATGGCTAAGTGTGGGCAATGATACATCCATTCTATTTATTCTTGAAGATTCACTAATTTGCTCACCTTATCGTGATAATGAACCACATTAGTTGGCTCTAAATGTTGAACAAATCTTAATAATGTGATTAATCTGAAAAACATTTATCTACCGTATAGATCACAAAATTCTTAAATCTAATATTAAAAAAATATATATCATAATTATAAATTTGAATATATTATTTCATATTAAATAATTGATAATAAAATTAGTTTTATAATTTATCTCTGTATATTAAAACTTTAATTTAAATTAATAATTAATAAATATTATAAATAAACTGCATAATTATAAAAAAAATGATATAATATTAAAATATATTATAGATTAAATTTCATGAATCAAAATGGAGTAAAAATTATATATATTTATATTTTAAATATATTATTATATATAATTCGATAAATTGAAATAAAAAAATTATTTATAAAAATAATTTTTATGATTTTATTTATATATTTTTATGAAAGTATTAATTTTAATGTTTTTAAAATATTTGAATCTGTGTAAGGGAGATGATAATGATAATGATTGACATTTATTAAGACTAATATGGTTTATCAAAGGTATGAATATAAAAAATTAATCAATTCTTTTAACATATTATTTATATGTTTGAAGATAATTGAGTGAGATAAGAATTCCCAAATCACTATAGCTTTGTTGCACTGCCAGAGATATTTAGAAAGTTTGAATGGATTTGACTATAAGTTGAGGAATTTAAGAAAAAATGATTTTCATCTTCAACCCTCCTTTTATTGCATAGGAGACACACTCTTGCTTACTCTTGCTTCTTGTTTTTAAGATAGGGGTTCATCGTCTCCTTATAATATCTTAGTTTCATTTTCCCTCTAACTCATTATCAACCGACAACTTTTCCTTATAATATAATCCTTATACATCTCTTTATTCCCCAATTGTCAAGCCAAAATGGAGCATTTTTATGCCATGCTCACTTGAGCAAATGGGGGGTGGGGGTTTTTGCTAGAGCCTCTTGGCTTTCATTTTGTATAACATCTTATCATATAAGATAAACCTAATCATAGTCCTTCAATCAAAAAAATAAAGGGGAGTATTTTCTTAATTTTGAAGATGTAAGTTATAAATTAATTTTGGACCTAGATATAATGCACCCCAATGATTCTTTAAATACCCTACCAGCTAAGCCTCACTTCCATATAAAATAAGAAAGATAAAATGTTTTATAGATTTTTTCTTTTATTCTTCTTCATCATCGGATATATTTGAGATTGTGATTTAAATCATATGAAATAATATTTAAAAAAACATTAATATTATTTTATAAGTTTTATTGAAATTATATAATAAATTTTAATAATTAAATTATATAATTTTAATGTTTTTAAAATCATATATATGAAAATATCTAGCCATTATAATATTAAATTACGAAAAATGAAAAGTCCAAAACATTTAACTCATAAATAGACCACCAATATTTGTGAAGATATAACTCCACATAATTAATTCTAATGAATAACTACACCAATATTGAGGTACATTTTATAATCCATTAGCTTGAACGCTCATGATTCCACTGGAACCCACCAAATACTTGATCCGACGTACTCAAGAATTTTCAACCGTAGGTGTTTCCAACTTTATTTAATTGCTTTCGCTCAGTCTTTATGAATAGACATGTCTTGTTGTTTGATGCTGCTCATCATTATTAAATTTAGCTAGCCTCGAACCTGTGTAGCTTGAAGAAGTTAGGCTAGTTCTAGTTTTAGTGATGCCTGGTTTTGTATGGGCTTGATATAAGCCATCTGTTGTTTATAAGATCATGGTTGCGGCTGAGATCCGATATAAGGTGAATACTGGCAGAATAAACTAGGGTGAGAATTCGCCTTCCCAGCGTTGAACTCCAGAGTTTGTAGTAGTTGGAGAAAGTGACAAATTTCTGAAATTTGCAATCAAATCACTAAATGTTGACAAGGATTGTCACGTTTGGTCGGTCATAATACGCGTCGAACCCTGGATTTTGCCGCAGTTGGGTCCGCTGATAGTGAAATATATCAGAAATTTGTGATAAACGTGTTGAATTTGTGTGCTGAAATGCTGAGAAGAATTCCCGTGATGAGTATCGTACGAAACCGCGGCGTCGCTGTTCATTTCCACGCGCATACCAGAACGACCGACCATCCGTGCAGAGAAATCGTTACGATGACTCAGCAGAGATGGTGTGATGGTCCGTGTAATATGAACGCTGAAGTCCATAGTGGCGGGCGCTTTCCTGTCCTGCGACGTCCCCACCAGAACGATTCCTGATCGCAGAGCTTGGTGCTCCGGCGTATTTCAATTTGACCCTTTGAACATCGAAAATTTAAAGCACCTTATCGCATGT
Organism: Pinus taeda; assembly: GCA_000404065.3. Lineage (NCBI taxonomy): Eukaryota > Viridiplantae > Streptophyta > Pinopsida > Pinales > Pinaceae > Pinus > Pinus taeda. Next base: position 13,974 of record APFE031399722.1, read on the forward strand.
TCTGGCTGACCCTCGAATCTCTGTGGCTCGACCTTTTGAACATCGAAAATTTAAAGGAGCCTCTCGTATGTTCTGGCTGGACGTCGAACCTCTGCGACCCATTTGTTCCACTGTGATTGCCAAACCCTCCACAACCTCTCTCGTGGGATTCTACGGCTCTTGGAGTTCAGCTCACATCTTCTTTTAAACGTGGTATCTTTGAGATTAAACGAAGGACAGGTGGAAATGATTTTATTGTCATTTCATCGGAATATAGTTACACTACATTTTGCATTTTTTCAATTACTGGAATTTTTTATTTTTAAATATTTATAATTTCGAAACGTTTCCAAAAACTCTCATTGGATTATTCAAAGATGAAGTTCGAATTCAAATGTTTTTGACGGTTAATTGATTGATAATATATATAAAATAATTTTTTATGAGAATATATAAAAATTAACCCTTTATAAAATTATTATGAATTAAGGTTTAAAATTATATGAATTATGTTTTAAGTTAAATGTGATAATATTATCAACATTTTTTATATTTTTAATAAATTTTTTAAATTTTCAAAGATAAAATTATTAATCTCAATTCATCTACCAAACCAATTTTATTTTTCTTATGAAATTATAATGGATCCTCCTGTCTTTCTCTGTGTTTTCTCATATAATATGTATATTCCTTACATGATACATAAGTGAATTCCATCAAGTTAACATTTTATTTTTATTTTGATCTATAATTATTTTTATTTATATTTTTACAACTTTGTTTACATTACAGAAAATAAAACATAGCGTATAATTAACATTATAACATTTTTATATAACATTATAGTAACATCTTTTCCACATTAGAATGACACAATAATATTTCCAATTTTTCATTAAACATTCCAATTTCGAAAAAATTCTAAATAAACTAAATATAAAATTAAATTTAAAAAAAAACTTAAACTACTATTGACTCTTGAGCAATGTAGTGTAACCCAGCCCAAAGGGCCCGCTGTTTCACACGTCTGTATGTGATGACATGTCCACAAATATCAGCTTGTGTTCTCGTGTGGAGATTGTCCGTGGAGATTTTTTTACTGTGGTTGTAGTTGTGAGTTTAATGCGGCATTTATGGCTTGCCCTAATGCCTCGATCCTGGTTCCGACTCGCTCTTTGTGCCAAGCAACCAACGCTTTTGGTTATTCTTGATTGTTCTT
>APFE031399727.1:1540-29469 GCA_000404065.3 Pinus taeda
TCTTCCAATTGTTGTGGTGTCAACCTTATAGGTTGTGGAAGACTAGGGGCAACCAAACTTCCGTCTTTATAGTTGTGAGTGGTATGCTTCCTGGTTGCCATAATTTGCTTTCCATTTTTCTTGCTAACCTGAATGCCTTCTCTAATGAATCAGGTTCCCAAAGCGAACATCATGTTGGATATTATCCTTTAAAGACCCTATGAACACATCAATCCTATGCTCCTCTGAAATATCTTTTACCCTTATGTTCAATTTTTGGAACTCCTCAATGTGCTCCATTATTGAACCCTTTTGTTTGAGACTTATCAATTGGCTAAAAAAAGTGTTGCTTTTTGTATCCTCATAATGTGCTATCAATTCTTCCGTAAAATTGCCCAAGTGATAAATTGTTTACGAGAGAAAAGCCATTGAACCATACAAACTGATTTGGTTCCAAATATAAAGTTTCCATACGTACCTTTTGTGTGTTTTGCACATTATTGAGATTGAAAAATTGCTCCATCTGTAATATCCATGTTGCGGGATCCTTGCCATCAAACTTCCTCATATCGATTTTTGGAATATGGTGCGTCTTCAATCCAACATTAGAGTCTATGAAATCATGATTAACATTTCTTTGTTCGCATCATGAGTTTCCTTTACTCCCCTTTCACCATTAGTAAGTATTTCTTGTAGAAAATTTGTCAAATCTGCTTTCAAATCTATCTTCAAATCATCCATCTTAGCTTCCATGTCATTCATCTTAGCTTCTACCTTTCTTTAAACAATCCATCTTAGATTCTGTTCCTTTTTGTGCAAGTGACACTTGTTGCACTTGGTCTCGTAATTTTGATATATCATGTTGCATTTCTTCCTCTTCTTCATGATTCATGCTAGAGCTTTCAGGTTGTCTACTAGGTGTTTCCATTTTCTTTCTTCGAGGCATCAATTACTGATAATAATGCTTCACTATGCCCTTTGAATTCCTTCAAAATAAATTTTCAAACAAAGCTTAAGCAAACATTTAAAAAATATACACACCTTTTTTCACTTTGTAGGAGCTCAATATTTCCTCTGATGTATCTCTGTAATTTCGGATCATCCAGTTCTGAAATTGTGACCTATAGTAGCCCTCTGTGTCCTCTTTCCAATGCCACCAGTCTGACCCCAATTGGATTCTCTAATGAAGAGTTATGCCAAATCTCCCACAATGACCTGATTATAGACTAATTCAGTAGAGAAAATTTGTACGACGTTCCACGAGTCATTGTTTCGACCTCTGGCTCTGAAAAATATATAGACGAAACTACAATCTGTCCTCTTTTTGCACCTTTTTACGAAATTTCAATCCAATGCTCAGAGAAAAAGTTATGACGATTTTCCCCAGTCACCTGTTTGGAATGTAATTCAGGAGTCTGCAAAAAGACCAACTTCCTCAGATCATATCTTCGCAATTGTAGCGCAAAATGCTCTGAAATTTGGACCCGAGATGTAGCACGATGACTTCTCAAATGGGTTTTTTTTTCAACTTCTGAAAATTCGCCAAAACAAAGTTATAGCAAAAATGCCACGATGACCTGTTTGGAGCAACGAAACCCTAGAATCCAAAGCTCTAATACCAAATGTTATGAAACCAGCTCAATGAAAGATAGATCAACGCCTTAGAATTCAGCCTCTTTGAGGGGGCAACCTCCTTTACATTACATGAATGAACAATTCTTCGATGATAGAAATGAAAATACCTCCTTTCTACATATAGGAGTCTAAGGGGTCATAACATAATCAGAGCCTACATAACAATAATAATGTAAGGGCACAATAATAACAATAGTGGGCTTCTATGGGGCACAACAATATTAATAAGGGGTACAACTACAATAGTAATGGGGTAACACTAGTATTATGGGACCCAACGAGGGGACTGCCACCCCCCACAAACCCCCTGGACAGGGGGTCCCCCCACCCCCCCCGGGTTGTGCACGACACAACGAAGGGGGGGGCTCTGCCCCCCCTCTAAACCCCCAATTAACTACGTGGGCTAGTCGTGGAAAGAATATAACACAACCCAACAGCTGTATTGGATCTACAAAGTCAATCACCCATTTTTCAAACACTTGTAGTAAAATCTGAGGATTTAAAGACAATTCATCCCTTCGTGATGGATTTCTCGTCCATTGACATACATCACATGCCTTGCAATATTCCTTAGAATCCTTATGTAGCATGGGCCACCATAGTCTTGTGTGCAGAATTTTCTGCGTGGTCTTTCTACTTGCATAGTGTCCTCCCACCACTCCTCCTTGTGCTTTGGCGAGGATACTAGAACATTCAAACTCTGGAATGTATCGGCACAGTATTTCATTAGTACCAATATTATATAAGTGTCCCGCAATCACAGAAAATTCAGCTACACGGACCACCAAATCCTTCTTCTGCTGAGTAGAATATCCTTCCGGGGTTGTTCCAGTAGTTAGAAACTAAATAATATCAGCAGAGTGATCATTTGTGACCCATACAACAACGATTTTTGCATCTGAACCCTTCTTCCAAACTAGTTGGTTCTTCGCCTATCTCAATCTAGGATAAATGATCTGGTCCCACATTTAACTATCCAGGATTTACAATCACTTCAAAATCATATTCTTGAAACAACAATAACCAGCTAAAGATATTCCCCCCAACACAAGATTGTTGACCAAGTACTTGAGAGCAGAGTGATCTGTATACATTTTGAAATGAGCACCCAATAAATAATGTCGAAGCTTTTGTAGTGCATAGAACATCGGAAATCCTTCACACTCTGTAGTTGAATAATTCTTCTCAGCCTTTGACGATTTCCTACTTGCGAAGGATATAGGGTGATCTAGCTCACCTTCGCCTAGTTGGGTCAATACCGCATGCAACATAATACAAGAGGCATCCACATGCACATGAAATTATTTCTTCCAGACGGGGAACACCAAAATAGGCGCAGTCACCATATTTTCCTTCAACACCTCCAGACTGCTCTGAAACTCTTCATCCCAACAAAAGGTTGCATACTTCTTCAGTAATTTTTCTATCGGCACAATTATCTGTACATAAGCGTTGATGAACTTTCTATAGTAACCAATGTGCCCCAATTTTGCGCACAACTAATTTACATTCTTCAGAGCTTCTAAATTGACTATCATTGTTATCTTAATAAGATCTACCATTAATCCCTGCTTGGAGGCCACATGACCTAGTGATATCCCATAAGGCACGCAAAATATTCACTTCTTCAAATTTAGAGCAATTTGGTATCTGTGACAAGTATCCAACATGAGGCACAGACTTGTAACATGGTGTTTTATCAACCCAAATACAATCTAGTCATCAAAATATACTTCTAAGAATTTATGGATGGATTCTTTGAATGTTGCAATTACAACCCTTGAAAAGATCATGGGCGCATTCTTTAGTCCAAATGGCATCACTATGTACTGGAAGTATCCCCACTCCATTACGAAGGTCGTCTTACTATGATCCTCTGACACGATTTTGATCTAATGGTACCCTGAGAACCCATCAGTGAACAAATAGGCTTCCTTCCCTCCAACATTCTCCAAAACTTCATCCATAAATGGCATTGGAAATGGGTCATGAATGCATGCATCATTGAGCTTTCACAGATCTACGCATATTCTGATTTCACCCTATTGCTTCTTCTCTTGAACAACCATAGGTCTCACCCAATCATATTCTTCTACTAGTTTAATAATTTCTGCTTCCAGCATTTTGTATAGCTCTTTGCGCACCTTTTCCTTATACTTGGGATTCAACCGGTAAGGTCTCTATTTCATGGGCTTCGCATCGGGCTTTAAACTGAACTTCATTACTCCCAAATCCCCTACTATTCCCTTCAGGTTTAAGAACTTGGTAGGAAACAAGTCCTGGTATCCGCGCAGCATCTCCGCAACTTTATTAATTGTATCTTCATCCCAATAATCTCCTATCTTGAAAAACTTAGGCTACGCATTAGATCCAATGTTTACTTGCCTGGTCTTCAAAGGTTTTGATATATCACGGTTCTCTGCTTTAAGTCCTTCAACTTCGTGTTGTCCTTCAGTGTTTGGAATAGTGATTTTTCGCAGACCATCTTCTTCATCTTTTGCAGTTACATTGTAGCATTCCAGCGCATGGTGCAACTGTGTAATCCAGTCTGGTTGAACCCATTCTACCAACTCTTCAGGCATTCTAAACATTGCGGCCTTGATTTCCTGGAGTGCTTCATCAATGCACTTGAATCCATCCTCAAAACTAAAAGTTAATAAGAAGCTCTCCCTCAAGATGTCCCATTCAGTCATCCCATGGAGTAGCTCTATTTCAAAATACTAGTTCATTGGGATAGTATCGAGGGTATGAAAAAAGACATGTACCCATTCTAGTTGAGGCTCTTCTCCCCAAGCTTTAGTCCACCGTGCCCAATTCTCACATGGATCATCATTTCCACTATATTTCTCAGTCATTTGGGTATTAGCGTATCTAAACCTTAGCTTCATCATGTGCTTGTATTCCTTCCAGTCAGCGAAGCTTTCCTTATGCGTACCCCACCAACGGGCAAGCGCAGCGCGCAGTTCCAATTCAAGTGCTTGGAATCAATGTTCCTTGGGAACCTCCCTTTCAAACTCATCCAAAAATAGGTTAACATCATTCAAACCATCATAATGTGGGATATTTCTTACCTCCGTAGATACACACCACATTGATTTTGTCATCATATTACAACATAGCGTAGAGACTTCATGCAACCATATCTGCAGTGGGATTGATCCAATCTTCATTGCGCGTAGTAATCTTGTAGATTTGGTTTCAAATCATCGTCCTCTTCATAGTTGTGGACCGGTTTAGTTTACCGCACTCCTTCAGCGAGATCAGTGGCACAATAGCCCTAAGTGCCTTCTTTCCAAATGTCATCCTTCGCTTCTTCAGGTTAATTTATGCATCCATGTTGAAGGCCCAATCAATTCTTAGTAGTGCAGGGTAATGATTGTTGTCATCCACTATTTCAATTACCTCAAAGTCAGCCAACGCACTCGCTCCTTCAATGTCCACTGTTACCTCATACAAGTGCCCCATAGGAATTATCTTCTTTTGATTGGCCATACACAATTGCATAGGAGGCCATTGTAGCACAGGTCTCCACATCCTCTCCCATTTCTTCTTAGGTAGTACGTTCACATCTGACCCAAGATGCAAGATAACTTGATCCATTTCATATTCTCCAATTTACACAGTTAGCCTCATCTTGCACCCTTTTCGCTTCTTATGATTACCTAGTTTCCTCACAATTCTTTTTGCTGAAGGAATCTTAATTTTTCCCATGTAATTGTCGATAAGCTCCTAGAGCCCTTCTACTACTTTCTGATCTCTCAACGGCTTCGTACAAGTTTTTAGAAAAGTAGCTAACAGTGAAGGATCCACATCTTGTGCTTCATTGTTCCCAGTTGATTTCTCTAGACTCCCAAATGTAGAAGCTTCAGCAAAATTCTTCTTGGCCTCCATAAAAGTTTCTTTATCCCAGTTGAGGTCAAACCTGACTTCCTTTTTCAGCAGCCTTGCGCACCCATCCTTCGGTCTCTGGTTGCTTTCATTTATCTTCTCTAGTGGCCATACCACTGCGTGTTACAATATTGACGCTATGATCTTCTTCTCGAGGCTCTTCCCTCCATTTGGATATTCTACATAGGTTGTTGTGTCTTTTTCTCCTGCATCTTGGCGATCAACACTGGGCAATATTTTATCACATGATCGAAGTGTCTGCAATATTGAAAAGATATATGCATTGGGTTCTGAAAGTCGCATGCAAAATGTCCAGCTTCTCCACAGTTATAAAAAATAACTTGTCCATGACCTCTGCCAGCCCCTACTCCTTTTCCTCTTCCACAGGCCTTGGAATCCTCCATGCACTGCACCCGTGCCTTGATCCTGAGGTTGATTTCCTGCCTACATTCAATAAGCAGGGGTCCTTTCCATCATCAATTCGTAACTTTCGAAGTTTCGCTCATCGTGTCTGATCGATTTACAAAAAGTACAAAACAATTGTTGCGGTGTTTGAAAAAACTTTTGCAAAAGGTGACAATTATTCATCACGTGCTTTCCAATGATCTGGCGGATAGCACACCATAATGGTACTCCCACGCTTGGTCCAATGATATTTTCAGGTTTCAGAGGCACCGATCTTCCTCTAATGAGGTAATTTTGATAAACAGGGATCCTTATCATGTACTTGGTCCTTGCATTTTAGACACCAAACTTTAGCGCACACCTCAGTCTGAGCATCCTTCCCTGTCTTCAAACTCTGCAATTCCATGTGCAAACTTGCCAGCTGCAACTGAATCTGTTGTACTCCAACATTCGTATCTGGTACTAGCGAGGCTTCCAACCTCATCATGATCTCCATGGCCTCTACTTGCATTGCTATCTTCTGTTGCGATAATGGTAATCTTAGGTGAGGAAAAAATGAAGCAACGTATTAGTCTCTATGTTGATCATCCGTGATGTTCATATTACCCTATCAGATCAGGAATTTTAGCCTCTTATCGAAATCCCATGAGGATTCATTTACCCTTTGTTGTATCTCCTTGAACTTTGTGACAAAATGTGCTTGACTTAGGCTTCTTAAATTCATTGTTCAACGCTTGTTGAGCTTTTGTCAACGTCACGCCTGGTTTGTCTTAACAAAACTTGATATACCATGTCAGCACCCTATCCTGCAGTTATGTGACCAACTATACTTTCTTTATATTATCATCAGTTATATGTTGCACTGTCCACATAACATTTGCAACAAACCAGAATTGCTTTGGGTCTTCACTCCCTACCCCTTTAAAGTTCGACATCTTCATTGTGTTTGCCATGTTTAATGGTGGAGGGGGAGGTGGAGGGGGAGGTGGAGGTGGAGGTGAAGGTGTAGGTGTATGTGGTGGAGGTGGAGGTGGAGGTGAAGGTGTAGGTGTATGCAGTGGAGGTGGAGGTGGAGGTGGAGGTGGAGTGGATGGGTGAGGTATCCTCAGAATACCCTAACTTACTATCTGCAACACACTTTGTGGTGTACTCAGAATATTTCCTTCATCAACACTTGAATAGTCTCCCAATAGCAGACTATATTCAGAGCCCAATTCTTTGTTCATTTTGAATGGTTTTCTGCTTCATGTAGTCCCAAACATCAAGTTAATGGCATAACCTGTTTTTCACACAAGAACATTTTAATCCAAGTTTTCAGAGATTTTAAATACTTACCTCATGGTCCCTTGAAGAGTCTGCACTCTACTTCGTTATAACTAATGGTTATATCAATCGCGAGCTCAGTGAGGAATCCTCCTATGATACGATCAATCCAGTGATCAATAGCCTACACGACGTTATTCTCTTATGCTTCCAAGTGCCACACCAGATCTAGAGTCCACACAATAGGGTCGTCAAGTCTCCATGTACCCTAAATGTCTGCTAATATAGACAACCACTCATGCAACTCGTAGGGGAAGAAATAGAAAAAGGCTTCGGTCTTGTTTGTGTACAGGTATCTCTCCAACCACTATTCCTTGGATAATCGTGGATTTCTGTTCTCCTGACCTATAAACGCATGTTCATTCTGATCGAGCTACTTCTCGATTTATTTCTTAGTAGGGAACCACTTATTCAACATCACACATTCCTCAAATAGATCTCGGTCCCGACAACGAAACCATTTGTTGGCTTGAGGGGGCTCAACCCAAGTTCAGATTTAACTGTGCCAACCAAAAAAACCCTAATTGCTGGCCCTTTCAGCAACAACCTGCATAATGCAGGCTACAGTCTCAAGAAAAATTGGGGGATATTAGAACCAGGTTTTTGCATCCAGAGGCCTGTGTGATGGTTTCCTGATAACCTTGCAGCTTAGATCTACCTTCACACAGATCTACTCCTTTTGACAGTTAGCTACTACAGATTTATGTAAACGACTTCTAGATCTTCACGAAGGTACTTAGTTGTACTTATCATGCATAAATATTACAGATCTACCAGTTCCAACCAGTAAATAAGAATTCATTCATATAAAAACATTACAAAGAGAAGGAATATAAACTTAGCATAAGTAAATAAAAGAAGTCAAATCCATCAATTTCGGCCCAAAATAGTCTTTATTAAGCATAAGCGTTCAAATATAGACTCTTTATCCCTACGCACTCAGTTGTAGGGGCTCATGCACTCAGCTACGGACTTACCAAGGTCCCTGTGCACTCAGTTGCAAGAGCCTTCCCCTTTCGCCTAAGTATAGGAAACATACCTTTCCTGCCTTAGTACTTCGTCCTTACAATGATTCTTCACAAAAAGTTACTTCTAAGACTTTTTATGACTCAACTTTATATAGACTTTGCTTTACAATACCATTGTCCGCGCACCATGGGTGGGTCTCAAAACAACTCTATCACCTACCCAACTAAGGGACTAAACCCCTTTGACTTCTACTAACTTCATGGTTCACTTTTCCACATTTCGCAGAGACTTTACATTTGCAACAAAAAATAATACAAAATTGACTCAAAACTTAACAAAATTGACGTCGGGGACCCCATCCCAACACCATTCACGAGGGAGACCTCCAAGGGAAATGAGAGTGAGCTCCCTAATAGCTATAACTTCTCCATTAAATAGAAGATCATTTTTTATTTTGCTAATCCTCATGAAGTAAGATTGGATATCTTCTCCTCTTCCCTTATTTATGTCCTTCAACTTGTTCTTGAGAAAGAGGACTTTGTTTGCATTGCTAACTTTAAACATGTTAACCAACTTGTCATATATATCCTTAGATGTGCCCAGATTGGAGATGTAAGCAACTAAATGCTTGTGAATAGAATCCCTAATTATCTTCTTGGCTTTGACCTCACCTTTCTTGTACTTTTTGTTAGCAGCAACCGATGCATTTGAAGGAGGTTCAACAATATTTCACTGCACATAGTCCATATCATCATGCTCTTCCAAATTCAAGTCAAGGGACATCTTCCATGCATGATAATCAGACTTATCATTGAGCTTGTCATCATATTTGAAGTAAGATGAGGCCATTGAATCTTATTCTTATCCAACAAATCTCAGTGGTTTCTTTTCTCACTCTTGCTTGGGCTTTGTCTTCATCTCACCTCTGATACCATGTTAATTTTAGATAAAAATGGTATGTTATATGCTTTAGAGCAATTTACTTCAATTTTTATTATTAGCCCAATATCAATTTACGGATTAGAAATCATACAAACATTAATAGTAACTACAGATAGAACATAAAAAATAAGTAAAAGACAAGTCAAGAAAAGAGGACACAATATTTGGCAAATGCCAGGGAAAAACCCCAATGTGAGGAAAACCCTTTGATCAAATATTCTTATTATTCTTCAAAATTTTAGTAGAGAGAGAGTACATCATACAAAATTTACTTGCCTGAACACTATCAAAACAAGCTAGTCAAACAACAGTCAACAAAATTCCCTAACCAGAAAGTCAACATTGGTCAAACCAGCAGAAAAAGTCCTCCAAATCAACTCGGTCAAACCCAGTAAAATCGGCCTCTAAATACAGATAGAAGCAACCCAAAACAGTCTTGAAATATTCAGTCAAACTCGGTCAACGCTGCAGTCAAAGGTCCGACAGTCAACGCAAGTCAAACTACTACAATTTCCTTGATTTCTATGTGAGGAGATGCAACCTCAAGAGATCAAATGTTTTGCCTAAAAAATCAATCAAAAGAGAAGGTTTGACCCTCAGTGAACATTGGTTAATGTCCCTACAATTGGCCCAAAACAGATCTACGATTTTCTACTTGTAATTCCAGTCAACCCAAGTCAACGCATGAAGAAGAGAGATGCTCATGTTTGGTGTACGAACCAATGAGAAGAAGAGAGAGAAAGATGTGTTGATGGTGTGTCCAAATGAGGAAAAGGCCTCTCCTTTTTGTACACAATGTTTAGGGTGAAGAGACACATTTGTTGGGCTTCATGAGCCTACATTTGACTAGAGCCAACCTTGACAATTTGTCCATAGAAGAAATAAATTCATAATTCCATTTTTTCTTGTGAGAATGAGGTGATCTTTAGATAAATCTTGCACCTCTTGGAGAGAGGAATCTAATAAAAATAGCATCTCCATCATATGAGTTGTCTAAGGTGGAGTTTGTCACTAGTTTCCAATTTTAACAATTTATCTATATAGCTAACAGCTGGGTGATGTGATATCAACTAATAAGACTCAATTACAACAAGGAAAAAAGGTGAAATAAAGGAATTGGGTGAGAATTCATTTAGCTATGTTTGGAAATTGATATTCCAAATGAATGAGCATTTTGTATAATTACAGGAAGTCTTCTTAACTTTGATTTTATCTAACATTATGTGGATATGTGCTAAATTCATGAACATTTGTTTGACAAGTATAATGTCTGGTTTCTAGTTATGATTAGAATCATCAAGGAATTAGAGTCACTTGAGAGATGATAGATTTATGTGTTCAGTTATTGGTCAGCGTGTTGGGTACAACAAAGTAAGATAACCAGTATATTGTTATGTTTACTTATGCACTGACAATTATGTATTTATGGCAGTATGATGCAAGGGGTTGCATGGGAAAAAAGATTGCCATGACATCTTGAAGAAGGCTCGGGTTGAGATTTCCCTTGGAGGCATTGGGAACCCCTGGGGATTGAGTCATCGTGTATGTTGATAGTTTTGTTCTTTTGGTGCCTTGTGATTTGTTTGTACTTGATTTGCAGTTTTGTTTATGCCTGGTGCATGATCATGCCACATTGTTTGCGGTGTTGTATTGCTATTGGTTTTTCATGGCTTTCTTCTTAGTTGATTTTGGTTCTTTCCTTTTATGTTTTGAGAGACTTGGGAATTGGTTTGGGAAAGAGAAAGTTAATGGAGCTCGGAAAGAGCTGAATGAAACCTGATGGGTAATGTATGACCTGGATGAAGCCTGGTGCATGTATATGGAGAGATGAAGGCAAGATTATGACAACTAGTTGGATTGGTTGGGTCCATTGGTGTAAATGGATGGTGGCAGAGTAGTCATGAGAAAGGAAACAAAAAAGGTAAAGTAAATGGATTGAGGCGCTAGATGCCTTGGTTAAGTTGGGAACTGATGTTCTCAATGTTGTGCATGTTGTGCATGTTGTGCATGGATAAAGGGAGTTCTCTTAACCTATACCTTATGATATCTAGTAATTATGTTGTGATCATGATTATGCTGATGATTACATGTATATATATGTATGTATGAGGTTTTCTGACAAGCTCATCAAAGGTCATGATTGTTTCATGCTAATGCTTATATACATGTATGTATGTATGTCATTGTTTAATTGGGTCATTAGAGATCATGATTGTTTTATGTTAATGTTTATATGTGTGTGTGTGCGAGGGGGGGGGGGGTTATTTGATAGGGTTGTCGGGGATCATTCTTGTGGAGGAATGATTGCTTAGGAAACTGAATGTCATGAAGAGGTTCCTGGTTTATGAGGAATCAAATGGGAAGAGTAGCCCTGACAGATCTACGAGGTCAGTATCATGTGGATATGAATTGATATTATGCACTTATACTATGCCTATGTTTATTCCATGGAAGGTAATGCTAAGGGATACATTAGCAGAATGAAAGAAGTGTGATCTGCGGCATGTTGGGACAAGCATGGATATTACATTAGAAGCAAGGTTTCTTCATAGAGACAATATGGTCTCTGGATGCACAATACTGCTATTGTGTATGTGTTGTACATGTTGTACCTGTGGTGTTGCGTACATGTGGTATTGTGTGCATGTTCTACATATGGTGTTGTGTACATGTTGCATATGCAGTATTGTGTACATATGGTGTTGTGTGCATGTTGCATATATAGTGTTGTGTGTGTGTTGCATATGCGGTATTTTGTACATATGGTGTTGTGTGCATGTTGCATATGCGGTACTATGTACATATAGTGTTGTGTGTATGTTGCATATGTGGTATTGTGTAAATATAGTGGTGTGCATGTTGTATGTGTGGTACTGTGTACACATAATGCTGTGTGCGTGTTGTATGTGCAGTGTTGTGTACATATAGTGTTGTGTGTGTGTTGTATGTGCGATGTTGTGTACATATGGTGTGGCGTGCATGTTGTGCATGTGTTGTTGTGTGCATGTGGTACTATGTACATGTGATACATGTGGTGTTGCACGCATGTGGTGTTTTGTACATGTTGTGCAGGGTGTGTTGTGTACACGTTGTGTAGGGGGTGTTGTATACATGTGGTGTTGTGTACATATCGTGTAGGTGGTGTTGTGTACATTTTGTGCATGTGGTGTTGTATACACGTTGTGTAGGTGGTCTTGTGTACATTGTTGTACACGTGGTGTTGTTGCACATATAGTATTGTGTACATGTCATACATGCAGTGTTGTGTATATGTGCTATTATGTTATGAGTATTGTATAGTTGTTTCATTGCGACATGTGTATTTTTTGTGTTGTACTCAGTGTACATATATGTGTTGTGTTGTACACCAGGTGTAGGTGTATGTGTTGTGTCTCGGGTGTAGGTGCATGTATTACATGGTGTTGTATGTTGTGTGTGATAGTATGTGTTATGGTGCACACATTGTGTTGTGTACATGATTGAAGAGAAGCGAAGGCACTAGGTGCTTTCTAGGTGTGGCAACTGATCTGGTGTGTGTACGAAAATAACAAAGGTGGAACTGAGGATCGATTAAAGGATAAGTATTAATATTTTATTTCAATTTTACTATGCATGTGATATATGACTATGATTTATGATGGTTACATGTGATATATGACTCTAGTTTATGATGATTGCATGTGATTCATGATTTTGATCTATGATGGTTGCATTTTGAGCTAACTGGATCTGATATGTTTATTCATGATGATTTGATCAAAGAGATAGTTTGACTTGTTGTGACCGAAGTAAGAAAAGTTGCAAGTGTGCTTTATTGATGAACTACCAATGAGGTATGATATGAATTTATTTAAATTTATTTTGGATCTAATGGAAGTTATGTGCTTGGTACAGGAAAGCATGGGAAATGCCCGATTTGGGTGGTTGGATTGACTACCAGAGAATTAGCAGCAATAGAAAAAAGGAATTGGAACATGCAACAGTGTGTTGGTAAAGCATTCAGGAGAACAACATTGTGGGACACTGGTACCCAATAGTATCCATTGATTTCCATGAGCATCATATGACTAGTATGATGGTTTTGAGGCAAAGATATGCCTTGGTTTTTGGACCTTCCATTGTGAGGAAACCTTGCCAAGGGATGGATCACCCAGGAAAGGGGATCCAGATGAACTTGGAAGGTGAGCACTATGCAAAAGGTGGTTACCAGATTTCTCGAGGAACGATATAGCAGAGAACAAAAGGTTGGAGATAGATTTTTTTTGTCATTAGCACTGCTAGATGGAATCAAATGCACATTGGGAGTATGACCTGGAAAAATGAGTTGGTAACTGTTCACTGAGAGAACAAGTGGTGCCAGGATTGTAGCATTGGATACTGGATGTGGACTTTGACTTTAGAAATGGATTTTGGACTTCCTGGGAAGGAGGTGAATCTTGGTATTACTTTGAGGGTGGATGTGTGAGATTCTAGATTCCCTTGTTGCTGATGCGACCTATGTATCCTTCATTATTTTCGGTGAAGGAAAAGGAGTTTTGGTATATGTAAATATTTATGTATGGTTGTTATTGTAAATACTACAATGATCTGTGTTATACAACTCCAACAAGAGGTATGGTTGTCATGTTCATGTTTGTCATGTTCTTTTTTCTTTCCTGCAGGTTTTTCATTGTAAATATTGCATCGAGCTAAGTTATAAAACTCCATGGGCAATATGTTTTGGTTTTTAGCGTTTATGTTGGTCATAGGTGTCATAGAACATCAAAGGCGGTGTTCCCTTAAGGGGAAGGGGTCTATAAAATCCCTAGGTTAAAAGTTCATGTAATAAAATTAATAAAGGAAAAATAAGACCAAGGTCATGGGACACATATTCCAAGCTAAATGTTAGGAAAAACATCCTAGTGGGTGTCCATTTGGTTTATTATGGATAAATGAATTAGCAAAGGCTTTGGAAAGGCAAACTGACATTAATTGACATTTTATTTATGAAAATAAAAGAAAAGAGGAGACAAGGAAGGTGAAAGGTCACAGGTTACATGTGAGGAAGAAATTGAAGGAAAATATAGGAAAATGAAGAAAATAACATCCTCAATAATAAAAAGGCTTTTGAGGTTCAGTTCATGGCTTTTATTAGTTGAGACTTTTGACTATTCAGTTTTAGAGCTCTCTCTCTCTATTTTCTCTATTCTCTCATACTCTTGTACACTTAGAACGTTCTTGGAGCACTCTAGCATTGGAGAAAGGAAGGAAAAACAAGGACAAGGGAAGTCGTATCAAGCTAGGAAGAGTTGGATCAAGCAACTACAATGGGATTACTTTGCAGGTATCAAGTTGCATGTATGATTTCCTTGCTAGTTTGGACATGCATGGTACATGCATGTGTGTATTTGGTTTTCTTGTTGTCAATGGCATGGGATTTGTCACGTGTGACAATGGTTTCAGATTTGCCTTGAAATTTCTGGCTAGCCATGGTGTGATGGGGTTCTTTCTTTGGTTGACCTTGGATTGTCGAATAGTTTTGGAACCAGGTGAGGTGGTCTCAGGAAAATTCCCAATGGCCAAGAAATCCCTTGATCGATAATGGCAAGATATGCGGTAAAGCCTAAGGGTGGAGACAGGAAAATTTCTCAAGGTATTGATGAAAACATCTAGAGGCATTCATGCTTGTTTAGACCTAGTGGTCCCATGACCGGTTTTGGCAGGATTGCGGTAAATCCTGGCAGTGTATGTTTATTTGTTTAGGCCTAAGAATTGCTTGACTAGTAATGGCTGGATTGCGGTAAAGCTTGGTTGGGTAGGTGCTTGCTTCAGACCTAGAAATCCCTTGACCGATATTGGCGAGATATGCGGTAAAGCCATAGGAAGCCCTGGTTGATTTGTTGTGAGTCCCACATTCATGCTTGGAATATGGCAAGGGGGTGATTGGCTGAAAGAAAGATTTAGTTAAGCCCAATCTATGGTCTGGTGGTATGTGGAAGTCCTTGACTTGGTTGTATTTGCATAGGTTAATAAGAGCTATTTTCCTCTTGTATTTTATGAGTAAATGTACTTGTTATTATGTGGCTTTAATGGTTGTTCTATTACTATTATTTTTTTGGTTATATCCTACTTATAACCATGGTTTCATGGCAAATTACAGTTATGGCTCTTAACATGTTTTGATTGGTAAATGAATGGCTACTGAATGCATGGACTAATTGCAGCTATACTAAGAGGAAATTAAACCTTCTTGATTATTTTCAAATAGGTATGAGACCCCCTTTGTTCAGATATGCATTTATATCCTATAGATTACATGTTCACAATGTCTTTGACGAAATTACACTCATGGTTAGGCCTTTTTATGTCAAGTTCTTATCTAAGTTTTGTCTTAAAGGCTTTGTCTTTGTGCCATTTATTGTTCTAGAAAGTCTCATCAAGTTTTGGGCAGTGGTATGGAGACTAGCCCTAAAAAGGTGGCTCAAATTCTGTGGTCATAGGCACAAAACTAGGAAAATAAGATTACAGTCACTACCTTGTAGTCTTATGCATGCAAATGGACATTTAAAGTTGAATTTATGTAGTGTTATGCCTGTTGCTGGGAGTTCAGATCACGGAAAAGGAAATTTAACTTAGGGCTTGGGCACATGGAGGGGTGGCTTATCTCTTAGGGGTCCTAAAGCGCTTGAGGAAGTTCAGTAAAATTTTGGTTTGTTGATTCCACTTCCTTAACTGTACTTAGGAGGTTGAGTCATGTCTTAGTAGCCCGCATCTCATGTTTACACTGACAGGCCAGTGAAAGTGGGTAAATGTGGGAAGGGTGGTTACATAATCAAGAGACCAAAGCATGTTGCTACCCAAGAAGGTATGCTTCTCCTTCTCTTCTTTTTAGTAAATCACAAAAAGATATGACCATTTGAGGGTCATCTAGAAAGACACACATAATGATAGTATCCATACTGTTAATTTTTGGTAGTTCAATGACAAATTCCAACCATGGTACAATATTCCTCTTTTCAAGAGGACCAATTTTGACTATTGAAGCACTCAATTTGGACAAGGGAAAGTGTCTTTTGAAGAAAAAACCACATGTGCACATATGGATAGGTCGACTCTAACAAGAAAATGGACACCCTTGGAAACCTGTAAATACAAGTGACCTTAACGTCAATTGGAAATCACCAAGCATCATATTCTTCTCTTCTTCATTGTTTGGTTTGCATAGGTCTGAGGTTGGGTTGAGAAATTTGGTTTGTATAGTTCCAAAATTACAAGATCTAAGGTTCCACGTGTTTTAGGGTTTTGGTTTCCAACCATAGGCTTGACACAGGGAGATTTCAGCTATACCTGTAGGCTTGCAGGCTCAATAGTGCGGTTGGAAGCTCTCAACAACATGTATATCTCGTCCTCCATGCAGTTGGCATATAGAACTAAAATTTGACATTTGATGCAGTTGACCACAAACAAGAAAATTTGTCTTTGATTTATATTGATGATGGGAACATATTTCTAAATGTTGTTGGGTCAATTTTGGATGCTTTTGTATTGCCTCATTGTACTCTCTGCTAAACATATTATGAAAATCTAATAGAATAATTTCAAAGGGTTTTACCTGTAGTGGGTTTTCCCTTGGTCTTTGACCAAGTCTACTGTTTTTTATTCATGTGTTGATTGTCTCCTTTTTCGTTGAATTTATTATTCTATCTTCAGTTATTATTGATGATGGGAAAGATTAATTATTGTTGAAAGATTACTAATTGAAGAATTGAATTGGGCTAAAGTAATTGAAATAATATAGTACAGTCTTAAAATTAACATGTTATCAGAGCTAAGGTAAAGGAAAAGCCCATAAGGAGACAAGAGTTGAAGCAATCATCTTTGAAAAGTTGAAGGAGCCTATCTAATGAAGTAAAGGTTTCTTCCTTTTTCTTCAAGGAACATGAGAAGTTGGGCGACTCATCTAACTTTGTCGCTTGGAAGATCAGGTTAGAGACCATAGATGATAACAAAGATGTTTTGGAATTCATTCAAGGAAAAGTACCCGAGTCTCCGGAGAATGTTACCACTGCTGACAAGAACAAGCACAAGAAAGGTGAGTTAAAAGAAAAAAAAATTATTGTTGATGGTTTACAAGATCATTTACTTACTTATGTTGGGAATTTGAATAAGTCTAAGGATATGTATGACAAGTTGGTTTACATGTATGAAGTCAACAATTTGAATGAAATCATCACCTTGAAAGATAAACTAAAATACATGAAGATGAATAAAGGAGAGATTGTGCAATCCTATATCATTAGGATCTCTTGTCTTAAAGATCAATTGCAGAGAGTTGTAAAAATGGTGCCTGACAGGAAATTGGTAATTGTGACTCTTAGTGGTCTCCCTCACGTTTGGGAAACCTTCATTACCGCAATAAGAAATAACAATAGTTTTTCGTCATTTGATGAACTTGTTGGAAAGCTCACTCAAGAAGAATCTAGAATGATTCCAAGAGGGAGAATTCATAAGCATGGAGAAGATGAACCCGCTACATTTGTTACTCAAGATAAGAAGAATAGTGGAAAAGGAAGAACATTTGGTTCGAAAAGGTCCTCTCCCTATTCAAGGGACTCTTAAAGAAGAGTAAGGGATGTTGAATGTTTCAATTGTCTCAAGCGTGGTCACTGTGCCCAAGGTTGTCTGAAGAAGAGAGATTCTCCAAGATTTGATTGAAGCTAAAACAACAAGCACAATCATAGAAGAAGAAGCCATGGTCGAAGAAGCAGTGATGATAAAATAAGGTGATCTGATAGAAGAAAGAGAGACATACTCTAGATGATCATGAATAATGTCCTCGCCCTCAAAAGAAGTCAAGAAATTCCAGGTATGAAAGTAACATAGCTACTAGAAAACCTGAATATATTCTTATTTTGGTCCTCTCTAATTCTTCTATTCCAGCTTTGTACAATAGTTGGTTGGTTGATAGTGGTGCTTCTAGACACCTCATCGGGTATAAGGAAATTCTCTCAAATCTGGTTGAGAGAGAGACGAGTTTGAAGATTATTATGGGGGACAACTCTACATATTTAGTGATGGGCTTTGGTACTGTCAAATTTGATTTGGACCATGAAAAAACTATTATTATTCATGAAGTAATGTATGTTCTAGAATTAAATAAGAACCTTATATCCATTTCTGCCTTTGAAGATAAAGGAATGAGAATAGCCTTCATTAATGGAAAGGTCCTCTCCTAGCTGAAGGGATCCCGTATGAAAGATTCCTTTACTTTGGGATCTAGAGTGATAGGACTATATAGAATCATCTGAAGACCTCTTCTAGCAAATATCCACGACACCAATCATCAAAGTGAGATATGGCACCAAAACAAAGGGAAGTCTAGGGGACCATTCCCCTCTAACAGGGTCAAGATCGATGATAATTCTGAGTAGGATAAAGGATTAGTGAGAGAACATGTATAGAAGGATATTATGGCCGAAGAATTGATTATGAAGAAATATGTTTGGGATATTTTTCCTATACTGCAAGGTGAAACTTCAAGATGGATGAAGAAGCATGAAGTGTTGAAAAATGTAACTAGTGTTGATCTTCATAATTGTATTCGAGTCATGATGTAATGTAAAGAAATTTTATTATTAAGGAAATTGACTTATTAAATCATGAGTTTCATGCTTGGGTCAATCATTTATAGGTCAAAGCCTCTATTGCAGACTTCTAGGGTTTATGTCAAGTGTCCTTATCCATGTCATAATGTAAAGAACCCTTCTTGGGATTTATTTGTCAAGAAAGATATTTATTTTATTATAAAATAGGTCAATTAGGGCTCCTCCACTAAGTCAGCCTCAAGGAATGAAAAATCGACCTCAAACAAGGAAATTTGACCTCACAAACTCACTATATATTGGAGAAACTAGAATTCATTTGGAGGTGTCACTCAACAAGTTCGAACTACAGTAGCTGTAATTAGACAAGTGTGAAATTCAAGAAGAAATAAGGAAAATAATAGTGAAGAAGGAGGTAATTATCTAGCGAAGAAAATAAAACTTTTTTCTCTTGTCCCACACATGCAAAGTTCTAGAATTTTGCAGGGGTCCCGAAATTTTGTAGTATTTGGGAGGTAAAAAATCTGAAGTTGGGCCAAAATTCTGGGGAAGTCTTGGCCAAGATTTCTAGGTTGATGTTGGACTGTAGCCGTTGAACAAGAAGAGACTATTCAAGGTTGTTGGAATACTGAATTGGTGGAGGAGGAATGTCTTTGGTCTAAGGTCCTGGTCTTTCTCATTTTGAATTTACGGAAGGAAGGGTTTTGACTGGTTTTCCCCCTATATAGGGGTTTTAGCCCTAGCTTAGTGCCTACATCTGGTGTCTTTGATCTTCGTGTTTTTCTTTTGGTAATTGATTAATGAAATAAAGATAAAAGAAGAATGTAAGAAAGTTAATAAGAACATAAATATATCACAAGTAATTATCAACATAAGAAAATATGTCTTCCTTTCCGATTTTCTAACATGGTATTTGTAGGTTTTAACCCCGTATAGAAATTACTTGCATACAAATTCTAATAACAAAAAATAAACAATAGCGAGAGCATAACACATAAAACAAATATACAGAGAGATTTTCCCCTGGATCCCAAAATTGTGACTACCAAATTGATTTTTCATTATGTTCCTTTCAATGTTACAATACATGTATATACATGCCGAAGCATCCAATACCATGGAACAAAAACCATCGCTCCCAAAACCATGTGTGAAAACCATGCACAAAACCATGGGTCCAAAAAGAAAAATTCCCCAGGGCTGCCGCCCGCCCCCCCGCTGTGCATCGATGCAATGAAGAGGGGGCTCTTCCCCCCCTCTAACCCCCCAGTTTAGCTAGGTAGGGTAGTCATGGAAAGAATATAACACAACCCAACATTATCCCACTTGTTCTTTTTCTTTTCACAGGAGAGCTTAGTCATTTATCCAACCCTGTAGTGCCCATTGTTTCTCTACACCAAGAGAACTTCTTAGAGCTCATAGATTTTGTCAATGCATCTGCAGTATTCTTTAAAGTGTCCACCTTTACCAACAACACCTTTTTGTCTTCTATCATATCCCTCACAAAGTGATGCTAAACATCAAGGTGCTTTGTATTTGAATGGTAAGCAAGGTTCTTTGCCAAGAAAATTGCACTTTGGCTGTCACAGTCTATCCTTATAGCTCCTTGTACTAACCCCATACTTTATCGGTAATTGCCCAGGGGTACGCATGCATTTCCAAGTCTTACAACAATATGCCCATTTACATGCAAATTAAAAATTTCACTCCATTATAATCAATTTTTTTTGTTTACCCTTGTTGTTGTCTTTGTACATATGACATCAATGTCCATATAAAAAGAACCTATCTACCGAATTACATGGCTCACCTACCATTATAATGACTAGTTATCTAAGCATTCTTTTCAGGTCCATGGTTCATCAATTAATTAATCCACGTGCACATATCCTCCTCATCGATTGAACCTCTTATGACCCAATAGTGTGCAACTTTGCTTCAAAACCTATGGCTTTTGATTTAGATCTGCAAGCAAAACTCAATTATCTCTCTATGCAAGCAAAACTCAATTATCTCTCTATCTATACAAACCCTTGGCAACAAAAAACATCCTTCTAAAGCTAAATTAGCTCTTATACCAATTGTAAGTTTTAACCCCGTACATAAATTACCTGCATACGAATTCTAATAATAGAAAACAAACAATAGCGAGAGCATAATACATAAAAAAATATACACAAATATTTTCCCATGGTTCCCAAAACCAAGACTACCAGATTTATTTTTCATCATGTTCCTTTCAATGTTACAATACATATATATACATGTCGAAGTATCCAATACCATGGACCAAAAACCATCACGCCCAAAACCATGTGCAAAAACCATGCACACAACCATGGACAAAACCATGGGTCCAAAAAAAAAAAAAACTCGAGCCGCTACTCTAGACCCCATAGAGGGGGGCTAACTGCCCCCCTGTGACCCCTCCACTGCACATCGACACAACAAAGGTGGGGCTACACCTTCCCCTCTAACCCCCTATTTTAGCTAGGGAGGCTAGTCGTGGAAAGAAAATAACACAACCCAACAGTATTAGAGCTAAGGTGAAGAAGAAAGCAAAAGGCAGGTTGAAGATCTATTGAGGAAAATGAGATCAAAGAAAGGTCATTAAAGATGATCATATAAATAAACAAGCCTACTATATATAGGAACTATGTCAAACTCAATGAAGAGAGAAAAAAAACTAGAAGGAGCCTCTAACTACAGGGCCTGGAAAAAGAGGATAGATCTCATTCTAAAAAAAACAATGTAAACTTTGAAACGGGAACTATAAACTCAAAACGGGAACTCTGGCCAAAAAACCCCAAAAAAACATCAAAAACAGTGCTAAAAATGAAAAGTGTGTATACTGGAACGATGATTTATTTTTTAGAGGTCAATTTTGAACATGTTTTAAAAATGGCAGTGACTACGAAATTTTCGTGCAAAATATAGCTTCAAAACAAAAAAGTGATGATACTGGAACAATGATTTTTTTTCAGGGTCAATTTTCAAACTTTTTAAAAAATGCTAGTAAAACCAAATTTTTATGTGCCAAACAAAGTTGTTTATGAGGAAAAAAACACATGAATGTTTTTGGTAGAATATCATTTTTCTTTCCTAAGTATAAATTCAACATGTTTTCAACCATTACATGCCATGGTTATTTCACCTAAACATAGATGGACAAATTTATCATATCACATCAAGCACATTTTCCTGATTTTAATTTTGAGCATGACAAATTCATAGGAGGCCAGGATTCACCAAAAATAGGAACTGGAGTCAGATTACAGTGAATCTCCTCTAATGACCCTTGCTAAACTGATCACCCTCTCCATAAAATATGTTCACAAAAAGTTCACAAGGAATCCCAGAAGCAAGTTTCATTTGTTCTAAAGCAACTCAATTACAACTCAAGAACCTTGTTACTCCCTCATAAATGTGTTCCCGAGAAATGAAGGTAGCATAACTTCATTTGCTATCAATAAATCTCAAACCTAGATGCCAGAGGATTTTCTCTCAAGAATGAAATAATTGGAAAAAACAAGCAAGTTCCCAGAAGATAACTCTAGTGTCTATCACAATCCTAATAATGCATCATCAGTGAAATCATACCCCACATGCAGGGAGAATGCGATGAGCTACCTACGACCACTTGATTTACTTTGATTAGAGTATCTAAGTCCATAATAATAATCTATTTTAATTTCTTTCCAAACCTTTAAAGGAAGGTCACTGTCACTGTCATCTTATGAACCACTATAATAACTTTGATGGCGTTTTAAATATAGTTACATGGTATTTTGTGTTTGTCTTATTTTGTTGCAGGTGACTCATGAGGAGCACATGGATGCTAATACCACAATGGGAAACACAACCAAAACGAGCAAACTAAGTTTGGACCTCCAAGTTTATAACAAGAGCCACAACAGTGGTGGATGGAAATCCGTGACAAGAACAGAAAGGACCATCTACCTTTGACTTTGCTTTGTTGCTTACTTAGGTATACACTGTAACATTTTCTTGATCTGCACTTGAAACTGGATCCAAGATCATTCAAGCTTTATTCAAGACAAAAAGCTCTTTTTAGGATAGAGAAGTAAAAACTATATTTGAGATCACTCTTTTGCAAATTTGCAATGGAAATTCTTGATTAATGTCCCAAAAAAGTCATACATATGCCTGTACCAATATAAATATGTTAGAAAAGAAAAAACTATTGTAATTAAATAAATAAATTTAACAATATCATATATAAACACTAAATAAACATGGATAGAACAGGCCAACTAAGTATAAAAATCGAGACATGGATAAAACAGACTAACTACGTACAAAAATCGAGACAATGAATCTCAATAATACAATATATATCATCAAGTGACTAACTACGAACAAAAATCGAGACAATGAATCTTGATAATACAATATATATCATCAAGTTCATCGCAAATAGATAGTACATTCATTTGTGAATAACCATGTTCCTCTTAAAATAGATATGCTATTTAGTTTCTTAAGATAGATATACTATTTACTTTCTATTTGTACTTATATAGTTTCTTTCTTACATAGAGATACACATAATTATATGATGACACAAAAAGAGATAGATATTTAAGTTGTTACAATAGATAAAAAAATAAGACAAATTACATTAGCCCTGTGATGTGAACTTTTTATGAAAATAAGGCACAACACATTCATATTATCATTGCAAGAAATTGAAGAGGTTGAAAAACAAATCTAAAATAGCATCTATGCTCAAAAATATGTCGGTTGAGCCCTGTGATGTGAACTGCTTGTTTGTTGTCAATATCCTGTAAAAGAGTTGGATTAAAGATATTTAGAACTTCATTTCCAAAAAAGAAAAAAAAATTACTGTAATTTTTTATTTCATTAAATAGATTGTATTTTGTCAATATTAAATGGATTGGATTTTGTCAAAATTGTTAGCCAAATGTACGCCATGAAATCAAATGAAAAATGCGCCAATCGATGTGCAATTGTACAATATGAAAATCAGTGTATTGCCACATCACATAACTCGATAATAATATGCTCAACTTATATAATCAAATTTTCATTAATACCCAGAGTTTACGTGAGTCGTATTTATTTCACTTTGCCAAAAACATAATCACAATCGAAAAGAACCATAAACTAAGATTTGTTCATTTGAAGGATAGCGAAACCATAAATATATAGTTTTACCAAGGATTGCATAGTGATATATAGTGTTTTACAAATGTTAAGGGCAAATACTTATGATTTAGTTCCAACTACGCAGGATGGAAAAAAACCATATAATCATAACACCAACGTGTTAGGATGAGATGAGAGTTGTTACCTATTTCAAAATGCAGCATGTGCTAGGAATTGCATCACTTGGGCTTTGAGCGATATGGAGCCAACAAAGAAATGCCCACACACTTTCCACCTGGAACAAGGCATGGCATAATGTTTTTCTGCTTTTTAAGAATCTTCCTTGCAACTCGGATAGGAGATATATTTGATGCATTTTTTCTGATTACTATGCCTGACTACGGGATAGATTGCCTGGACTTTGGAAAAACTGATCTCAATAAGGCATTTATGTGAAAAATGATTTTATTTGTTTTGATTATGTCTATATCATTTTTATTTGCTGCTGAGACTGGGAGATCTCTTGATACAGATAAAATATTTGAAGAGCCAGAATATGGTTTACAGGTTGATGAGATAAATGGTTACACATTTTCTTATCCTCTGAATGTACCCAAGCGAACAATACAAATTGAAGTGGATCGAGTCTAGAAAGCCAGAGTGATATTCTTCAGCTACGCCCTTATCTATCGATGCCCAGCAGCGCATTGTTTCTGAATGGCGAGACATCAAAGACAACCTTGTTATTTCTGTTTCGATAGGTCCTCCAAACAATCGCTTTCTGACTTCGAAGGAAAAGAACACATGGGATGCAAAAGATGTCGCCAAGTCTGTTCCTTCTGACAATAACACCCAAGGCCACCCCAGCGGTGCCATCACCGCAGGGCTAGGATTTCTCCACTTAATATCGTATTGGATGCCCAGTGAGCACTGTTTGGGGCAATTCGTAGCAGATGGGGCGATTCTGAAAATAGCTGGGTGGTGTGGCGATTCTGAGAATCGCCACACCACCCGGCGATTCTCAGAATTGCCCCATCTGCTATCAACATAAACTGTTCGACTCATGTTGCTTATAACCTTGAATCAATAATGGATAGATCATCTTGTTTTCGTCTATCTGGTATAATTAAACCGGAGAAAAGAGCGGTATTGAGAAAATTGAGAGTTCAAGAAAGGGCAGTGGAAAGGGAGGGAGGAAAGGAGCAGGCTCCAGGAAGAAGTCTGTGAGCAGAACTGCAAAGGCCGGACTGCAGTTTCTGGTGGGGAGAATCGCCAGGTATCTCAAGAAGTGGCGCTATGCGAAGCGGGTTGGACGCGGCGCAGCCATCTACGTTACCGCTGTCCTCGAATATCTCTCCGCCGAAGTGTTGGAATTGGTGGGAAACACTGCTCGTGACAACAAGAAGACCAGAATCATACCTCGCCACATTCAACTGGTGGTGAGAAGCGACGACGAACTGGGGAAACTTTTGGGCAAATTGACCATCGCGAGTGGCGAAGTTCTGCCAGCGATTCTGAGAATCGCCGGGTGGTGTGGCGATGGCAGGGCGATTCTGAGAATCACCACACCACCCGACGATTCTCAGAATCGCCCCATCTGCTATCAACATAAACCGTTCGACTCATGTTCCTTATAACCTTGAATCAATAATGGATAGGTCGTCTTGTTTTAGTCTATCTAGTATAATTAAACCAAAGAAAAGAGCGGTACTGAGAAAATGGAGAGTTCAGGAAAGGGTAGTGGAAAGGAAGGGAGGAAAGGAGCAGGCTCCAGGAAGAAGTCTGTGAGCAGAATTGCGAAGGCCGGACTGCAGTTTCCAATGGGGAGGATCGCCAGGTATTTCAAGAAGGGGTGCTATGTGAAGCGGGTTGGAGGTGACGCAGCCATCTACGTTACCGTTGTCCTCGAATATCTGGCCGCCGAAGTGTTGGAATTGGCCGGAAACGCTGCTCATGACAACAAGAAGACCATAATCATACCCCGCTACATGTGGTGAGAAACGACGACGAACTGGGGAAACTTTTCGGCAAATTGACCATCGCCAGTGGCGGAGTTCTGCCAAACATTCATCAGGTTCTCCTCCCAAAGAAGACTGCCGAGAAATCGGAGAAGGCTTCTGTGCCAAAGTCTCCCAAGAAGTGAAAAATTCATCACCTCTTGGGTTCTTCGAATTAATTAAAAACAAATGGTGTATCACCCTTTGGCTTCTTCGAATTAATTAAAAACGTTGAATCAATAATCGTTTGGGTTCATAAGAAAAGTGATCGTTTCGGTTCGAGTTGATCGAATATTTGACCACTCCAGTTTTCACGCTCCTCTTTGAATATGTGATAAGTTTCGTTCTTGTCATCTTCTGCTCCAAAAAATTGTCCTATTACTTTCAAAATTAACGGAACTCCCTTAGCAGTTTCTAGTATGTCATCCATTACACTATTTTCTATTTTTTGTGTATCCATATGCTTTTTTAGATTTTCTTTGCTTCTGAAGAGGAAAGAGGCAACACCTCATGGAATTTACACGACATGTGGTGTCATAAAACAGTACCAATACCTTTGTCACGTGCAATTATGAGTAACCTCAGTTTCTTTGGCTGGTCCAAAGTGGACCGTAAGGGAAAAAGTTGGTCAAGACGTTCCTAATTCAAAACATTGTCGATATAAAGGAAAACAAACTTTTTCTTTAAGATATTGCCAATTTTTCGTTGTCCATCACCAAAGGCCCTGATAACTGCTACTCTCTGGTCATCATCATCCACTAGATCATCTCTAATGGTTATTTGCAAGGTTGTGATAGTAGACGATGATGACCCTTTATCCTCACAGAGTCTGATTTTGGAATATTTACAAATATTTGTGGAAGTATCGTTCTGTTGGAAAATTATTGAAAAGACAGCATCAGCCAAAGTAGTTTTACCCATTCCAGGAATGCCATGCACGATAACTGCTATTGTCTTCGTTTCACTTTTCCATTCAAGGAGTTCAATAACTTTGTTCAATTGCACACGAATGTCAACTGCAATAATATCAACGCATTTAAAAATCACATCATATAAGATCTCGATATTTGGAGAAAACAATTAATTAATTTCACTAAATATGAATGGCAGATATGATAGCTTACCCGCGTGGTAGGGATAGAGATCTTGTACCATATCTTGCATATCCTGAGGCCATCTGACACATTTTCTATCGGCCAAGTACTGTACGTCTTTCAGAATTTTAGAAGACAATCCCCCCTTTCGTTGACTGTAAGCACGAATCACTTCTCCTTTAAGCTTAGCCAACTGATCCTTGTTTGCTTTCGCATTGAAAAACCTGTAAGTTAATTACTTGAAATCTTAACTCTCTTTGAACAATCTGCTTTGATAATTTTATCCTGGTGTATATATATATATATATATATAGTAGATGCCATCCATGTAGCAAGTGGGAGATATGAAATATTTAGAATATACTCACTGGGAAATCAAGGAGGACTCCAGGATAGTACAACACAAAATGGAGCCGTGCAGGATGACTTTTCTCGATTCTTGGATTATCCCCGCGGAGTTGTCTATAATGCGACTTTTTGGAGATTCCGGTGACGGAATCCGGCGGAAGAAATGAGGTTAAATCTTGATTTTTAGCAGTTAAAATGGTTTTTTAACTGCATATTTGGATTCAGCGCCCTGAAAAACCCTTGGGAGCCATTGATTGTGTAGAAACTAGCTATCAAACTTGGGATTCCAATGAATTGCTGTCGGATTTTGATCGGAAAAATCCGCTGGAAAGGCTTTCAAAAAGTCGCGTTATAGACTACTGCACGCCATTCCTTTATTTGATCGAGAGAATTTACTTTTCAGGCTAATGACAAATTTGGCCAACATGTTTATGTCTTTTATAACTTCCATACATTCAACACCAGCGCCTTTTATATCTTTAAATCTTCGCAAAACGTGTGCGACAATTAGAATGTAGGTTTTAACCCCGTACAGAAATTACCTGCATACAAATTCTAAATCACAGGAAAAATAAAAATGCGAGAGCATAACACATAAAACACATATACACAGAGATTTCCCACTGGATCTCAAAATC
>APFE031399731.1:0-11189 GCA_000404065.3 Pinus taeda
TTTGCAAGGTCATTTGATGGCACGTATGTGGAAATAGGGGATATCAAATTTGCAGTCACAGAATCCTTCATAACAGAAGCAACAAAACTCCCAAGACTAGGAGAAAGATGGTTTAAAAACAAAGAGTTTCATGATGAACCTTGGAAGGTGATTCTTAAAAACCCAGGTATGGATCTTACAATATTTATAAAAGGGATTCCAATTTCAACACTCAAAAACAAATGGAGTAGCATGTTGTTAATACTGCAAAAATTCATTACATGTGAAGGAAGGTTTGGGTCTATGTATGTTTATCATATACGCTTGTTAATGAATTTTCTAGAGAATGGAACCATCAATCTTCCCTTTTTCCTTCTGAATAGTCTGAGAAGAATGGCAAAAAATGTTAAAAAGAAAATTGAATCAATAGAAACAACTCTATATCATCATGGATTAGTGAATATTCTAGTAGGATTTCATTTAAGAAGTATGGGGGATACATGGGAAGATTTATAGGTAAGAAATTTCTTTCAAGATGCTCCAGATGCATATGAGGGAAGTCATGTTAAGAGAAGTGTCAAGAGAAAGGCCAGTATTCATATTCAAAGCTCCTCACAAAAAGATGATGTAGAGATAGCTCCTAAACCAGAGGTTAGGAAGCAGACTAAACAGAAGACAAAGATGAAAGAAAAGGTTGAAGAAATCAATAAGGACATTCCTAAACATTCATCACCTCAAGAATATGAACAACTACTTTCTAAAAGACTGGCCAAGATCAAGGAGAAAATCAAGAAAGATAAGGAGAAAGGAAATAAGAAGAAGGACACATAGGGAGAAACCATAAGCTTTCAAAACTTGAGGAGGAGTTCTAGACTCTGAGGTAAGGTGAAGAGGGTGAAATCAAAAGAGGCCAGTTTATAAACTTAGAGGAAGAAACCCTAGCTCAGTCTCCTGATAGTATTCCATTTGAACATAGTCCACAAGACTCCCCTCAACAAAATTTTGGAGGTAGCCCAAGTAGAGCTTCTCCTGGCATAGATCCAGTACAACAACAAATCTATGACTACATAGAGTCATTAGAGAAAAAGAGTACCTCAGTGGTTCTAGGGACTTCAGCTAATCTAGAGAAACCTCTCACCCCACAAGAAACTCTAACTAACTCTCTCAAATAAGAGA
The DNA here is from genome assembly GCA_000404065.3 of Pinus taeda. Lineage (NCBI taxonomy): Eukaryota > Viridiplantae > Streptophyta > Pinopsida > Pinales > Pinaceae > Pinus > Pinus taeda. The sequence continues at coordinate 1,156 of APFE031399731.1, forward strand.
TCTTTGAGATAGGAATTTTGAATAGGCACATTCAAAGAAAATGAAACCTTGAGGGAATAGAATAAGCTAGATAGAGATATTCATGACAACACAATGCTACAGTTGGGATTATGGTACAAAAAGAACAGGAAGCTAAAAAGGAAAAATAATAAGTTGAGTAGAACACTTATTAACCTCAAATACAGACTTTTTATGAGGAAGCCAAGGATGGCAGTTAGTACAAAGAGAAGTAAGAAGAGGAAGTTGGATGTCCTGGCAGAAGTATCAAAACAAATGCAGTAGGAGGGAGCAGTTCACTTTTTTATTGCATGGGGACATGCAACAATTTTGCAGTGGGGGTATGTTGAGCCTCAAAACTACTCTTTCCTTAGCAACTCCTCTCATCCCTTTTCTTTGTTTTTCCATGAAGAAAATGCATTCTTATCATCAATGACCAGTATATATTTCCTTAAGGATGACATTTAGTTATTTACATGTTATGCTTTTATGTTCTACTATTTGAATAAATTTTTGCCTTTTAACTACAGAACACAGTCTATTCTATAGCTAATCGGCTGTTTCGCAGCTACTTCCATGTTTGAACCAGTTCTGGGTGTCATAAGGAGAAACTAACTACATGGGCAAGTTGGAAATCATCATGACATAGATCATGTCCTGTTCACCTATCCCAAGGAGACAAGGAAGATGGTACAAGACTACGGTCAATGGAGAAGTCAAATGTAGAGACCGAAGGAAACACAGCTCTGTTTCGTGGATAATCAACACGTTTCACAGTGATGGGATGTGTTATCCGAAACAACTTCTTGAACCCACAGACTCCAATGCCCATCTGTGCAACCGAATCCAATAGCGATAATCTTGGATTTATGTCTCCAGCAGCCAAGCAAGAAAATTCCATGTGCTTGTCTTCTACATGTTTTTGGTTGTAGCTTATTTTTCTCCACAAACAGTTGCATAATTTTCTTATAAATACCTCTGTAAAGAACTCAGAAGAAGTTTTAATTTCCTCATGTATTAAGCACAGACTTACCGCTTTGTAATTTTTAAACTTATTTCCCTATTTTCAATATAAAACCTGTGTGTTTTCTGGATATCTAAAAGAGTTTCTTGGAGATTGGTTGAGCACTCGTAACCTGATTAGTTGTAGAGGGCCCCTGCGCTGAATAAGGTTTTATTTCATTTTATTTTGTCTTTTATAGTTAAACTGTAAATTTACCATTTCCTCTCACAGTGTTCATAATCATTTTCATACTAACCTTGTTTATAATGCAATCCTTATCATTTTCTTACTAATGTAGAATAGCTTCTTCCAGTGCAGAACAACTTCTTTTTGTTTAAATTTCTTTCAAGTTTTTATCGGTAGTTAGAAGTTGAAATTTAGTAGTGTAATGTAGTTTGTTTTATTTACTGTTTCACTAGTCTTTAAGTTTTCAATTAGATTTATCAGTGCCATCACTGTTCTTGCCATTTTATTACTAATTTATCGACTCATGGTGTTAATGAATGTTTCTGAAGAGCCCTTCTAGTTGATAACTCATCTTAAACTAAGTGGTTGAATACTTCATTCATGAAATGAGTCTTTTTTGTATTTTTTTCATTTATCTTCTCTTAGAATAATGAAGTATAGAATTCCTCAAAATGTCATCACAAGGAAGTTTTTCTCCCAAAATTGAGAGGCAGAGTAACTAAGCACTTCATTTAGTTTTGTTTCCATAATAGATTAGACATTAGTTGTAATTTCATTTTCAGTTTTAGTAGTTCATTTAGTTTTGTTTCCATGATAGATTAGACATTAGTTGCAATTTCACTTTGAGTTTTGGTATTTCATTTAGTTTTGTTTCTGTATTTATTTAGACAGTAGTTGCAATTTTACCTTTTCTTTTAGTTCATGGTTTGGAAATAATGATAAAGTAGAAATAGAAACTTTGTTTTCATTTCTTGATTAAAACCTTGCTTTCAAATCTTACTTAAGCTCTTTTAATTCTCATTTCTTTAGGTTTTTAACAGTATTTACAGAAGTTAGATTTAAGATTTTGTTAGTTACATTGTAAATCATTAGGGATTAAAGGACCAGAAACCCCCAAAACAAAATAAAACACAAAAACAATGAAGCAAGAAGGTTCATCTAGCACAAAACGTGCATTACACTTCATCAGTTTACGATACCTGGATTGATAATTTATGTGGAGCAATTTAGGACACTAAATTGACCAAACACACATTGTTTCATAACTCACCATACTCAGTGCCATGTACTCTAGCTCTGATGCACTAAGTGCCACTATTTGTTGCTCCCTGTTGAACCATGAGATCATGATTGATCCCAAGTTGAAACAACATCCAGATTAACAATAATAATATAGTATGATATTCGCAACACCATAATAATCACTGCCTAATGACAGATCAAAGATTGAGAAATAACTCTAGATTCATATTGTAACATTCCTACAACACATATTTCATTAAATTTGGAAAAAATATTATTACAAGGACGTCACTAGAATTGAGTATTTTGGTTATTTTGAAATTCTATATCCACTTTTTAATTCCAAATTTAATGAACTATGTGTTCTACCTCTTTTTCATATATATAGGTTTTGTGGAAAGCAATTTTAGTCCCTTATTACACTTCTTTCTCAACCCCATTGCATCATTCTACCATTTTGTTGCTATAAAATTTATTTTTCTCTATTAGAATCTTACATCCTGGACACAACACTTAATGAGGAAGAATAAACAATGGCATTTTTCTATTCTAACCAATGTTTAAAAATTGGGGTCTGACATGGAATTGTTGGAGGGTTCACTTGGACTTGGACTCAGGCCAATCTAATATCAATGATTTAATTACCAAAAAAAAAAAAATTAATGAAATTTTTTATATTTTGAGGATTCCAAGCCATGATTCCAAAAAATTATTGAAAATTTGAAACAAAGCATTATGAATAGTTGAGCATGAACATTTAAATGACAAGCATAATTGAAATATAATGTTATACCACTTATATTGGTATCCTCATCATCAGGATCACCCTTTTCTTTATTTACCTTTTGCTTATACCTCAATCCTCTAGGTACATCTGTTAACACCACCTTATTTTGGTGAAACTATCTAATCCAACATAGCTGAAGTAAAAATATTGCAAGTGACCACCTCAATAATGCCATTAAGTTTTCCCTCTAGATCATTTCCAACATGTGTAAAAGAGAATTTTGTAAAGTTGGACAAACCTCCATACTTCACAACCTATGATATTCATCCTTTAATTCAATTATAATATATTCAACACCCAAATGCGTTGGACAATTTATATCAATTCCTCAATCAACAATTTCACGTGTAGTCACCCAAAGACAGGCCAACATGCAAGGTAACATAATCACCACTCATCAACTTCAAGGCTCATAGGATGTAGCTGTTGTAGGGAAAATAATATGAAGTTTCCATTCATAAAAACCATCTACAATTTATTCCTTAAATTCTTCTATAGAAAGGGAAACTGTGATGCAAGGCTCTCTCACCGACTCAATTCGACCTTCTGGTCGAATCAATTGCCAAAATTCTTTACTTTTTCAAGATGAACTTTGCAGAAGCCATCCGTTTATGCCTGTAAATACAAATTATCTGGTCTAAGGAGTTCTGACCAAGAACTAGAAGAATCTCAATAAAACGTTTCACATCATTTATCGAGACCTTCTAGAAGGTCTCAAATAGTTGAATTTTCAAATCTACTTAATTCCCTCAAATCTACTTTGGAAAATCTAGAAAGGATGTTGATAGGAGTTGAGAGGTTGTTTCCAAATATTTTTTATTCATTTCGACCATCAATTGCTAGACCTGGAAATAATTTACATCCCTATATGTCATGTGTGGATAGTTATATGAAATTCAATGTGGTAGGGAAGCCATTAGATTAAGTTCATGGCCAAATCGTTAGACCATCAATAAGTAATTACTAATATCCACCCTCTTTGGGAGTGTTTTCAAAATAAGAAATTTCATTTCAACAGATGGCTTCTAATAGAATTTAATTGTGTGTGATCTCTTATCCTCAAACCTTAGTGATGGGTCTTCTAGTAGCAACAACCACATTACCACTTTAGACATTTGGAGCAAGTCCTTCGCTGTCTATATTACAATCTCAAGGGAAAGATCAAAGCCAATTTTATTGTAAAAAATTAATTTAGGCATAACTACATTTGTTTTTTCCCTTTTTCATTCAAGTATTTATGCTCATAAGTAAGAGAAATGCAATCCCAAATCTGGGAAATATTCCCAGTTGCAAGTAAATCTCTATGCTACTTGTCCACCTACCCAACAACAAAGTGATTCTTGCAATGATGATCCTATTGAGACCCAAGCCTCTTAGCCATTCGATGCTCCTCACCATTAATATATTTCTTTTAGCAGGATGTCACCAATGAAACCCATGCATATTCATTTTGATAGACAAGTAGTGAAAAGACTAAAGATTCCAAATGTTGGAAGTGGTGGTATTGATCCAAATCTCAAGGTAAAATTTATTGATTAAACAATGAACCCTCATTATGGGATAGGACAATTAAAATTTGGGACTACACACTGGACAACACAACAATAGGTATATTTTCCAGTCGATTGTGAGGATGCTTCCTTTTTCTCAAGGAATCAAAGAGAGGCATGAAGAAACCTCCAACCAAAGGATGACTTCAATTATGCATAATTGGTTTCAATATCAGGGCTACAATCATAATAATATGGATCTTCATAGTCATCTTCAGGAGTGGGTGATAGAAATCATTTCAATCAACAAATTTTGAATTCCATATTAATGTAGTTTAGGCCTCAAACTAGTGAGAGACTCTTCGAGTTGGAAGTTTCTACCATGTATAAGATTTTGGGTGAATCTGGAAGGTTTGGAACATGAAACTCTCAACAGATTCCTTCCGAGAGAAATCTTGAGCATTTTTTCCCTGGCTTAGAATTAACACCAATAACTACCGACCACACTAGTTAGTCAGACATGAAAGACGTTGAATCTGCAGTAACTCTATGAACCCCAATAGTTGTTTCATTGCCAATGATGGAGGAAAAATTTCATACCAATGACAATAATATTTATCTAAAGCAAACATTGGAGCTCCAGTTGCAGTTCTACCTAGTAAACATAAGAAACAAGTGTCACAACTCATTCCCTGGCATGTAGATATTACTCAAGCTTGAGGGCATCTTCCCACTACAAGGTTTTGAGCTACTACTAGAAAATTCACTTCTTCTTTTTTTGTCAACTATAGGAATAATATGAGATTGATAACAAAGAATAAGGGGAAGGATCAGTCCCTCAAGTAAAGAGAAGGTTAAAGCTCACAACTCAGTTGATGTAGCAACTAGTTCCTCCAAAACCTATTGTGATTGTTCATGGAAAAGCAACTATGGAAAATGAGAATGCAACATATACTCTTTCTAAAACAGCATTGTGAGATAAATGCAAGTTATATTCCATCTCCAATAAAGATATTGGAAAGAAACATTAAAATGAAAACTTGCATGTATCTAGTTGACTTCACTTAGAATAATAATCAACTATATTATAATTGGGATTTTTTTAATATTACATGTAGTTTTATATCTAGTCTATTGTTTTGTAATATCTACCATCTCTATTAAGCTACTTTTTCTATTTGAAATATGCAAGTTAATTAAGTTTAATTAACTTAATTATTTTAGGAAATTCAAGTTGGAAGTCTTTCTGAAGTCATGTATATTTTCTCCCTAAGTTTTAGGTGTCCAATATGAGTTTAATTTGAGTTGTAATTAGATCACTCAGTTTACTGAGTTATGGTCAGTTAAATTAGTTACAAACTGTTTGAGGAATTAATAGAGAGTTAACAGTCAGTTGGTGCACTAATGTATCCAAAAGTGTCACTATAGTTAACAAAAGATTCACTCATCAAAAAATCATGCATGTCTATTCTAAGAAAGACCCAGTTATGACTAGAGTGTAAGAACAATCTACTATCAGTTGTATGATTTACTGAGTTGTATAGACCATGCATGCAATCAAAGAAGAACCTATGTTTGAATTGCACTATTTTGGAAGCATGAATTCTCTTTAAATATAGGATATTCATCCTAGGAATTATTAAAGGCAATAGGGGTTTGGAGAGCTAAAAAATTGGCTAAGTGTCGGCCAATATCTTGCTTGTGAGCTAAGAGAGTTGAGCATACTTGTGCGGAATTGTTCTAGTGAGAACAAGCTTTGTATCTTCACTTATATTTTTGATATATGCAATACAGATAGCAGGGTTTTGATAAGTGGCTTTCCCCAGATACATCTTGTGTTATGTGCCATTGATTTATCTTCTTCTTGCTCATATTGTTTTCATTGTTCTATTGGCTTCCGTGGTTTGAAAGTAGAAGTATATTCTTGTCCTGTGCTTTGATACATTGCATGAGCTTGTGAATCTACAAGAAATTATACATGGTATCGAAGTAGAGAATAGTATATTAGAGGATATTTCGAAGTTTTGAGTTCAGGATTACAGGTGAAATTTGAATTTGCAATACATACTTCAAGATCGAAAGACGACTTTCTAGGGTTTGTGGCTCTAGTATGCCTTGGAAGGCAACTTGAATTTTATAGCCTGGAGGGAAAAAATGGAGGCTATGTTAGCAGATAATGGCTTGAAGGAATTCGTTCATCAAGAAATTCCTAATCCAGCAACATCGGATGCATAGAATTTGGCCGAATGGAAGAAGTGTGTGGCGAAGGTGAGGTAGATAATCCTTGAGGGAGTTCAAGATCACATTGTCTCGAGTGTCCACAAGGAAAACATGTATGCTATGTGGAAAGAATTGATGGACTTGTATCAAAATAGAAGCAACCAAAGGAAACTGGCATTGAATGACAAACTTCGAAAAATCACAATGGAGAAAGGTGAGACAATTCCAAAACACTTGACCAAGTTCACTCTATGTCGTGATGAACTTGGAAGTGTTGGAATGATGGTTGTCGAGGATGATATGGTGAGTATTTCTCTTCTAGGGCTCCCAAAGAGTTGGCATAGCTATCAGACCTTATCAAAGTTCGTGAGAATCTTCCAGATTTGGAACAACTATGGTCGAATTTGACGTAGGAGGAGATTAGGAGAAACACTAGGGATGGCTCTTCATCAAAGACTGATGGTGAAGAGAACTGTGTCTTAGCAATTAAGGTGAATAAGGGGAAAGGGAAAGCTTCCCATTCCAAATAATATTCTTATCATGGAGGTAAGAGGAAAGACATGATGAAAGTTAAGTGCTCTCATTGTCGTGAGTTGGGCCATTTTGCAACAAATTGTCCACTCAAGAAGTCCAAGAGGAAGTCCTTGGGAGGAGTGGCGAGTGAGGCTTTGGCCTCTCAATTCAAATTGGATTTTTCCCTCATTACATGCATGGTGTCATCAATGATGGGAAGTGTATGGTACTTAAACAATGGAGCTTCATTCCATATGACTAGCAACAAAGAGTTATTCAATGCCGTAGAGGAGAAAGATATCCAGATGCATATAGATATGGGTGATGATGGGAAGTATAGTGTTACTAAATTGGGAATGGTTATTTTTCATAGGGAGCATGGGGCTCCACTCACCTTGAATAATTTTATGTATGTGCTTGGGCTGAAGAAGAACTTGGTATCTATTGCCATGCTTGAGGATAGAGTTTATGATGTGATATTCTCGAAAGGAAAGGTGTCCCTTCAACACATAGCCATGGGTCAAGTAATGAAGATAGGGATTCGGGTGAAGAATATCTATAGACTAGAGGTAGAGGATTGTGTTTCTTTGAGCACAATAGCAGAAAGGGTGTAAAGCTGATATGTTGGTGAGTTGTGGCATAGGTGATTTGGCCAGTTGCATCATGGGGCTTTGAAGATATTACAACAAACCTCTACCAGTCTTCCCAAAGGTATGCTTGAGCATGTTGATACATGCAAGGGATGTACTTTTGGAAAATACACCAAGGCTTGCTTTCACAACAGAGACAGTCGAGCAAAGGCTATTCTAGAGTGAATCCATTCATATGTGTGTGGACCACTCTCGACAGCATCCATAGCCAAACACAAGTATTATGTTATATTTGTTGATGACTTTTCTCGTAAACATTGGATATCTTTCATGCAGAAGAAAGATCAAACTTTCACATTTTTTTGTGAATTTAAAGCATTGGTGGAGAAAGAGTTAGGAAAGAATGTTAAATCTCTACAGAGTGATAAAATTGGTGAGTATGTCTCAAATGAGTTTAAGAATTTCTGTGTAGCGAAATGGATTAAACAGGAGTTGATAGCACCCCATAAGCCTCAGCAGAATGGGGTGGCCGAGGGGAAGAATGGAAGCATAGTAGGGGCAGCAAGGGTGATGTTGCATGATCAGGGTCTCCCACTTCACTTGTGTGTTGAGGCATGCAACACAGTGGCTTATGTTCATAACCATAGCCCACATCAAATACTTGAGATGAAGACACCAAAGGAGGCTTATTCTGGTAACAGGCCAAATGGTCATCACTTTAGGATTTTTGGGTCATCAATATATTTGTATGTGACCAAAGATGCATGGAAGAAGCTTGATCTGACAACAGAGTTGGTAATATTTGTGGGGTACACTGATATACCTCACAACTGTCGGGTGTGCTTTTCAACCAGCAGGATGACAATGGTTCATAGGTGTAGGTTTTAACCCCATACATAAATTACCTACATATGAATTCTAAAAACATAAAATAAACAATGGCAAGATCATAAAACATAAAACCGATATACACAGATATTTCCCCTGGATCCAAAAATCGAGACTACCAAATTGAATTTTCATTATGTTCTTTCAATGTTACAATACACACACACACACACACACACACACACACACATATATATACATGTCGAAGCATCCATAAACTCCAATCCATTAACCCTGGATTAGAACATAATCATAGTTCCCTTTATCGGATCTACAAAATACTGTGGGCAAAAAACCATCATGCCCAAAACCATGTGCAAAATTCATGCACAAAACCATAGATAGGTCTGCCCACCTAATATAGGGTCCAAAAAATATTTCCTAAGGCACTGCCTTGCACACCATGTAGAGGGGTTACCGCCCCCCTACATACCCGCCACACGTGGAGCAGTGGTGGAAATAATGTAACACAACCCAACAACAAGGATGTCAAATTCGATGAGGAGAATTCCATGTGAGTTTCCCTTGATAGGGAGCTTGAGATACATGCGAATGAGGAGATTTTAGCTCCTAAGATTGATGTGGAGCAAACACATGTAGAGGACCCGAGAGTGGAGACACCTATTAGTGTCAATCTTTCCAGCCTTCCTCCAGTGATCAAATATGCTCTTACAAAGTGGTCTTAGAGTGTCAAGGTCAAATTTTGTCATTTCAAAGAGTCTTCAAGAAAAATTTGGTCACTAGGCTTTAGGTCTAGGGTTTGCTTTCACTCCTTCTAAAGTTGTCCAAATGTCGGTCCATGTCATCATTCAGCTGAGTCTGTCATCATTCATATGGTTTTTATCATCATGTCAAGTTCCATTGGCTCATTTTACAGCTTATTCATGCTTCAGTTGTGCCTTGGTAAGGTCCATTTCCCTCTCTTAGGGTTTTGGAGGTAATTTCTCTTGGATGGTCAAATCATTAGCAAAAATTGTATCCAGATGTTCATACACCTTCCCCTATCCTTCATGTACCTTATTAAACACTTCTCATCCCTTAGATCCGCCAAATTCCTCATTTTTGCGCAAACCCTAGTTTCTTGCTACAACCTGGCAATTTTCTAGGTTGGGCCTGTGTTTTGCCCGTTTGGACCCCTTCCCCTCACTTGATCTCCACGATTCCACTTTCCCCTACTTCCTAACATCCCTCCCTACTTCCAAAAATTTCCCCAAGAATTTTTAAGCCTCTTATCCCCTTCATTTCGCTTCATTTCGACAAAATCCATTGTTCCACACATCGGGGTAGGTTTTACTCAAATGATGTTTCTGAGCAATCAAAGATTAATTTTGGAAACC
>APFE031399733.1:0-18287 GCA_000404065.3 Pinus taeda
ATTGAAATGGGACGCGCGTGTGTATATATATATATATATTTGCTGGTTAGACCTATGTTTTTTGGTTGTTGTAAATTTATATATTTTTCATTTGGTTTATGTCTATGTGGTTCACAGACTCTGGAGATCGGAGACCGCTACATATATTTTATTGGTAAGATGCACCTGAAGGGATCACTTCTTGCTGGCTCAACCACAGACGTCGTTGTGCAATCTACAGGTACCAAGCAATAATCTCACACAGCAGTGTCTAGGTTTTGCTGGCATCTTATTAAAATCTTTTGTTTCTCCCCATGTAGGTTGACCATACCAATGTAAGGTTCCATTGTTCAAAAGTTTAGGGCCTCCTTGGTACAGCCGTGCATGTCATATTCAGTGACTATGGCATATTCTGAGGTCGATTCAGTAATAAATTTTGTGCATCACTAGAGTTTTGGCATTTTCTGGCTAAGTCAAGGCAACAACGCCACAACTGTTATGAACGACAGTTAAGTCTCAAGGGGGAGCCTCTTTTGTCTCATCACTATATCAATCCATGAAATGGTAGAGAGCCTAACAACCTTCTCTTTTAATCACTCAAGCTAGACCAAATTAACAAGCTGTTCCTACCTAACCAAACATTTGTCATGTTTTTGCTTCCTCATAAAAAGAGATCAGTCTAGGGTTTCTCCTGATGCAAAATGTGCCTCTTGGAAGACTATGTTAACACCTTGTTTCAGGAGATTAACCTAAACCTAATGGCCTTTGTTCTGTGGTGACTTTCCAAACCCAACAGCTCCCCCATAAGATAACTCTTGTATTGAATTTAAAGCCTTTTAAGTATGGTTAATTGGTAGCACATGCAATTTGCAAAGAAAGGTCACAGTTTCAGGTTTGGATCATTTAGTCAGGTTTATAGATTAGATGGCAGTTTCATACTCAGAGTTAGACTGTCTTTGACATATATGATATAACTGATCTAGTCCATTTTTATGTCACTACTACAGCAATCCATGAAATGTGCATGCAAGGTCCAATATCAATGCTTAACTTGGATTCCACATTTGAATGGACTTCCCCAAAGATTGCATTCTGTTTATGTAATGATGCTTCAGGCATCTCTAGTAAAAACCAAGGGCTAGATGCCAAAGGTGTTTGTCAGATGTTGCTTATGAAGACATAGATAAGATTGATGTATTTAATATATTCTCATTGCAATACTGAATGCTGGATCTAACTCTTCAATGGTCCATGGATTGAGTTTCAACTCGTTGAGATCTCTGTTTCTATGAAATGGAGCTCAGCAGCAGCATAACCCTTCGAGTGCTATTATTGATTAAGTTCTGTACCTCTTGAATTGGAATTGGGTTAAGTCACTACATAGCAACTTTGAGTTTTCTTCCAAGTCTAGGTACTTGTCAATGATTTCTGGCACATATGCAAGCTTTGAAAGTGTGAGAATGCGCAAGAATAAACTCCTGAGATAAATACCCATCTTATTATAAGGACTTCTCTTACATTGATGTCACAGTGTCAGCAAGGACATTTGCAGATATCTTGACACAAAGAAACACACAATCAAATTCCCCTAGAATGCACTTAACTTTCCATATGCCCAAAAGCAGAGGCAATAGCTAAGCTGGAATCCGATCCAGGAAAATGCCCCATATTATCATCCTATGCTTAGTAATGCTTACAAGGAAATGGGTTGGGTATGTGTTTAGTTTAAAATCCGTGCAATAAGAAAGAAAGAATCTAAAGGTAGCCCCAACAATCTGAACAGGCAACAAGATATCAGTTTACCATGTCAATCTAATAATATAGCATGTGTGGACTCTTCTTGATATTGCTGCCTTGATTTTACTGGTTGTTTCACTTGTCAAAGTGAAGGATATTCCCTTCGATTATGCGTAATCAATGGGCCAGGATCTTGAGCACTAAGGAATCAGATGAACTTGCAGCTGATTTTATCTCACTAGAGGTAGCACTGGTGTATTCTAGCTGTGTAGGTGTCATTTGATGAGGTTGCAACTTTTCACATATTACAAAAATACGTCAATATATGGCAAGATCTTCTGTGTGTTTGGTGTTAGAGGGAGTAAAACTCCATTAGCAATAGAAGACACAAGTACAATAGACAATGAAGATGACCAGTTTTTCTATCTTACTGATGCAGAGACCCAGTTGTTACCATAGAAGTTCAGCGGCTAATTTAAGACTCCTGATTATAATAACACTTTCATCATGATCTCTATAAGGTAGTAACTAATAATCCTTTGCCTTGTTAAGTGAGGAAGCAAGAGAGCTCAAGTCCTGAAGTACCCTGAGAATTGTAGCACTAGACATTTGACTTGAAAGAAACATGGCTTCGCCTGACCCCGTAGAGGGGGGCTACCCACCCCCCTCAAACCCCCCGGACAGGCGGGGCTGCCGCCCCCCCTGTGACCCCCCTGCTGCGCAATCGGCGGCAACGACGAAGGGAGGGCTCCGCCCCCCCTCTAACCCCCCGGTTCACTACGTAGGTTAGTCATGGAAATAATATGACACAACCCAACATGTTTTTGGGTCACTTTGATCTCACATATGCAAAGAAAAGGGACTGTCCTTGTTGCAGAAGAAGCCGAAATATTGTAGTCCCATTGGAAGGTTAAGTTAGGGAAGAAGCAAGGGTGTATCTCAAGCCCAGTTGACAAACAAGTAGCCTCCACCTAAAGCAAAGGAAATTAACGTTACAATCTTGATGATTCACACGTGCTAGGGTTTCTAAAGTAAGCGAAGCACAGTAGCAAATTGAAGTCTAAGGAGTAGCTGAGAAGGAAAGAAGAATTAACAGTTTGACCATCATTGACTCAAGGAAGGAAAGGGTCAAGCTCAGAAGCTTTGTGTATTGGTCTTAGAGGGCTCTTGATCAAGGGTCTAGGTTTTGTATTCGTCAATTGAAGTCTCTATAAGAAGAAGAATTCGTTTGGATTTTCCTCTGAAGTGGGAGAGGTTTTGGCCCTATTTGATAGCCTATATTAGGTGTCTCTTATCTCTTTATGGTTTATGCATTGATAACTGTTAGATGAAGAATAACACTATAATAACACTAACCTAAGAAGTAAAAAGCATTCACAAGCAATTATCAATCGAAGAGAAATCAATTAATCTCAATGCTCTAGATTTCACAAGAAGTTTTTCCCCAACATTTTCAAGAGCTCTCGGCGCTGTTTGTTCACCATTTAGACCTCTATCAAACTTTTCCCAAGCTTCTTCGAAGGATCTCCTCTTCTGTTTACAACACAGTGTCCTCTACCATTGCTATTTATTCTCAATTTCTCTTAGGAGCTTACTACCTCCACCCTCTGTGCTGCTCCTCTCTTGCTCGTGCCCTCTCGACACTCCAAATTGTCTGTTGTTTTCCCTTGTCTCCTAGAATTTTTTGTTGTTACCACAGGTGGCCAACAATCCTATGTGCACCTAGTCACAAACTGGTTCCTTGCTATGTGGCCAACTTTCCATTGGTCTTGTTGTCTTGTGTTCAGTTACTCAAAGGCATACTCTTGCCCTCATCCTTAGCTGATATTTTTACAACATGTCCCTTGTGCACACTTGTCAGCCTCCATGGATGCTATCAAACAATCAATATCCTAGACAATTCCCTCCCTCCTTAAGTCTGGGATGTGTCCCTAAATTCAACACATTTTTATTTAAATTAATTTACAATGCTTATAATAAATGGGAAAGGTAACATGTGTAAAACGCAAAGTGCATGTATGTGTATATGTTTTGGGACCAAAGTATTGGTGGGCATATGCTTTTATATGTTTTGAGGCTAAAAAGTCTGGCGTTGCAAATATGATATTTCATGCACACCAATAAACACATTAGCGCTGTAGACCAAATAAGATGAAAAGAGTAGGGGGGGGGGGGTAAGACCCCATGTGCATACAAAGTGGGTTTCATATAACTTAATCATTATGATAAAAGTTCATTGGCTTCTAAAAAAAGTCCATGACATGACTTGAGGGGTGCTAGGTGTCAAAAAAAAGACATGCAAATAAAAGTATGTGTGTGGGAGCTACTAAGGGTTAAAGTTGTTATGTGCTTATTTGTGCTAAAGGAATTCTAACATTCGTTAGATTTCTTTCATCTTACAATGTTGTTATTAGCAATACACTTGTGTTTATGATAGAATGAAATCTAGCATGTGTTAGATTTCTTTTGCTTGATAATGTTGTTCTTGGCAATAGACTTGTGTTTTTGCTAAAAGTAAATATAACATATGTTATATTTTTTTACCTTACATTGTTTTATGTGCTTATGTTTGAGCTAGAAGGAAAGTTAGCATGCACTATATTTCTTTCACAATGCAATGTTGTGGTTGGAAATTTGGTTGTTTGTGCTAGAAGGAAATATGCTAGAATTTTTTGACTTTGCAATGTTGTTATTGGAATTTTGTATGTGATTGTCTTAGAAGGAAATTTAGCACATGCTAGATTTCTTTTATTGCAATATTGTTATTGGCAATATGTTTCAGTTTGTGCTAGAATAAATTTAGTGTGTTATATTTCTTTAACCCTACAATGTTGTTATGTTCTTGTGTTTGTGTTAGAAGGAAATCTAGCACGGGTTAGATTTCGTTCATCCTGTAATGTGTTTGTGTTTGTGTTAGAAAGAAATCTAGCATGCGCTAGATTTCCTTGCCCTGTAATGTTGTTTTTGTCAACATGGTTGTGTTTGTGCTAGAAGTAAATCTAGCATGCACTAGAATTCTTTCACCTTATAATGTTTGTGTCTACTTGTGTTTATACTAGAAGGAAATTTAAAACACATTAGATTTCTTTCACCTTGCAATGTTGTTATTGGTGATGCGCTTATCTTTGGGCTAGAAGGAAATTTTGCATGCACTAGATTTATTTCACAATGCAATGTTGTTGGAAATATGGTTGCTTGTGCTAGAATGAATCTAGCATGTGTTTTGTTTCCTTCAACTTGCAATTTGCTTGTGTTTGTGATAGAAATGAATCTAGCATGCACTAGACTTCTTTAGTCTTACAATGTTGTTATGTGCTAGAAGGAAATATAACATGCACTAGATTTCTTTCAAATTGAAATGTGCTTGTGTTTGTGTTGGAAGAAAATTTAGCATAGGCTAGATTTCTTCTACTCTACAATGTTGTTGTTTCAATGTGCTTGTATTTGTGGTAGACATAAATCTAGCACTTGCTACATTTTTCACTCTATAATGTTGTTATATGCTTGTGTTTGTGCCAACAGGAAATCTAACACATTAGATTTTCTTTTACCTTGCAATGTTGTTATTGCTAACATGTTTTTGTTTGGGCTAAAAGGAAATCTAGCTTGTGTTAGATTTTTTTGTCATGTAATGTTATCATTGGAAATATTTATATGTTTGTTTTGGAAGTAAATATAATGCAGATTAAATTTTTCTCACCCTACAATGTTGTTATATGATTATGTTTGCATTAGAAGGAAAATACTATGAATTATATTTCTTTCACCTTGTAATGTTGCTATTTGCAACGTGCTTGTGTTTTTGATAGGAGTAAATCTAGCATGTGTTAGATTTGTTTTGTCTAGTAATGTTGTTGTTGGCAATACGTTTGTGAATTTGTACTAGAAGGAAATCTAGTATGTGTTATATTTTTTTCACAATGCAATATTAATTTTGACAATATAATTATGTGTGTTAGAAGGAAATCAAATGCCTTGCATTGTTTTTATTTTGCAATGTATTTCTGTCTATGCTAGAAGGAAATTTAGCATGCACTAGGTTTCTTGCAGTGTTGTTGTTGACAATATACTTGTGTTTGTGATAGAAGTAAATTTAGCACATACTAGATTTTTGACACCTTGCAATGTTGTTATGTGCTTGTGTTTATGATAGAATGAAATATAACACACATTAGATTTCTTTCACCTTACAATGTTATTATTCACAATGTGTTTTTGTTTGTGCTAGAAGAAAATCTTGTGGGTGCTAGATTCCTTTTTCCTTATAATGATGTTATTGGTAATATGCTCGTGTTTGTTCTAGAAGTAAATCCAACATGTATTAGGTTTCTTTAGCCATACAATAATGCTCTTTACTTATGTGTGTGCTAGAAAGAAATATAGCATGTGCTAGATTTTCTTTTACCTTGTTGTAATGTTGTTGTTGACAACATATTTGTGTTTGTGATATAAGTAAATCTAGCACATGTTAGATTTCTTTCACCTACCAATGTTGATACAAGTTTTGTTTTTTGTTTTTTTTTTTTTTTGTGTTTTGGTTTATCTTATGCTTAAATTTCTTTCCCCTTCTAATGTTGTTATTGGAAATGTGCTTGTGCCTGTACTAGAAATAAATCTAGCATCTACTACATTTAATTTTCTTTGCAATATTGTCGTTGGAAACATGTTTGTATTTTTGCTAAACGTAATTCTAACACATGCTAGATTTATTTTACCCTACAATGTTGTTGTGTGTTTGTTTTTATGCTAAAATGAAATTTAACGTACGATATCTTTATTTCACCTTGTAATGTTTTTATTGGCAATATGCTTGTGAATGTGATAGAGGGTAATATAGAATGTTTTTTTTCACAATGCAATGTTGTTGTTGGCAACATGCTTATGTTTGTACGATATCCCATTCTTAGACCACATATTCCATATGAAGGGCCTTCTAGTAATTGGAAGGTTTAAGATTTTTTTATATTGTAACAATAATCTATGTAGATATGGACTAAAATCTTATTGTCTTTAAAAAGCAAGGTCAATTTTAAGCATGGAGATGTCTTAGGAAATATTATTATTGCAATGTTTTTATTGACAATGTATTTGTGTTTGTGCTAGAAGGAAATTTAGTATGCACTAGATTTACTTTACAATGCAATGTTGTTGTTGGCAATCTTCTTTTATGCAATAGAAGGGAGTCTAGAATGTGTTACATTTCCATTCCCTTGCAATATTTTTAATGTCAACGTGCTTGTGTTTGTGCTAAAAGGAAATCTAGCTTGTGTTAGATTTTTTTTTGGTTTGCAATGTTTTTCTTGGAAATATGCATGTGTTCGTGCTAAAAATAATTCTAGCATGTGCTAGATTTATTTCACAATATAATGTTTTTATTGGCAATATCCATGTGTCTGTGATAGAAAGAAATCTAGGATGCAAATATTGATTTTGCTTTGCAACATTCTTGTTGGAAATATGCTTGTGTTTTTGCTAGAAGTAATTCTATCACATTCTCTATTTCTTTCACCTTATAATGTTGTTATGCGTTTGTCTTTGTTTTAGACGAAGGTTTAGAAGAAAATCTAATGATTTCCATACTTAATGTTCTTTCATTTTATTTTTCTTCTATGGTTTCTAAAGCAAGCCAAGACTATACATGACTATAAAAGATAAATTTTGTGAATATATGATGTTGTAGTTCCTACAATTGTTTTTATTTATTCTCAATGTAATGTCTTTTGGAAATGTACTTATGCTCATGGTAGAAGGAAGGCTAGTAGGTGCTCGCTTGCCTATAGTCACGATTAAAAGAATATAATTAATTATTTGGGGGTACCTTTTTTCTAATCAACACCATGATTGGATATTATTGTGAGTTCTACACTTGTTATTGATCTTGTTCATTTTGTTACACATATAATGATGCGAGTGGTTATAGTATTTATAAGTTCATACTTTATTCAATAATTCGAAATTGTGATAATAGTGTGTTGTTGTTGTTGTTTTTAGTTAGAAACCGTGGATTACGAAGCTAGTGAAAATTCAAAGAAAGCATCAAAGGAAAAACGAAGTTGAAGAAACACGACAGCAAATTCTTTAAATGGTATGACAATTTTAAAATTAGTTTATACTTTGTTACAATGGTTAGACATTATGCGAATAAATGGTTGTTGATTAGTTTATATTTATTATTTTATCAGATCGATGATAAAATGTTGTGCTCCTTCAACTGTCCAATTACAACTTTTTCTAATAAACAAATTCTCTTATAACTTGATCAACCTATTTGAGATAAATAGGACACTGTTTTTAACTGTTACCAACTAGGCACATTAAAGTGTTCTCCAAGCCAACTTGATTTTGAGAACTACAAGAGAAATAGTCTACACAGTTTGACAACAACTACTCTTCAGCCCCTTCAGGGGTTGACCATGGAAGAAATTGCTTCAGTAGTAGATAAGCTATTGGATGGAACCATTTGGTTTTCTATCCCACTTAATCATCCAATAGATGTCATAAAACTAAAATATTATGCATTAAATTGAAAAACCAATAGACAATATTGGATGCAATGGTTACATATTGTCAAAGTCATGATGAGAAATTGAATGAGAAGACTCTTACCACATTCACAATTGTTGAGCATTATGAAATTAACGATATCATATTTTCCAATTTTTGCAACATGGTGAAGGGGTCTACTTATGTAAAAGGAACACGTAATACAAAGATAGAGTCCCTTTCTCAGCAAGCATGTGGACTCCTTGACAAAATGATAAATGGATCAAGAAGTGTTCAATAAGTTGACAACAGTTTTGAATTTGGTTATCATTTTGGGGGCCCTGCTCTTTTGTCAACACTTTTTCACTCTTTTCCAATGTCAGTTGCAACCAATTTTACATACTCACCTTGTTGTTCTGGATACATTGGCTTTGAAAAAAGGACCATTCCACAAGGGATATTATATTGAATATTTTCGACTTATAAAAAAAAATGTGTTGAATGACTTTACTACAATTCTCTTAGTAGAACTTTGGTTTTGTAATAATGTACGGGAGTCTTTGGAAATTTCCATAAAGAACTCCAAGTTCAACTATAAAATGACTAGTGGCATTTATGAATATAAGTCTCAAAACAATTATAGTTATGATATAGTTTTTACTATACATTTATATATTTCAAAATTACAAATTTTGGAGGCTTCAAAATACTCTCACACATTTGAAGAGATATTTGATGAAAATGGGAGAGATTATGATTTATGAATGGATTTATTGAAAAAACACCAACAATGTAGTGATTCAAAAGTGGTTATTTCTCTTTATGCGGGGACAAATTAATCAAGGCTTGTTGTACATATGGAAGAAGAATTGCATGTGTTGTGCAAACAGTCACGAAGGATAATTATGTTGAAAAATTACAAATCTTTTCAATTATCAAATCTAGGATCCATTAGCTTTTTGGAAAATTCAGGTACCATAGTTCCTTTGTTGTTTCTCTTATAATACTTTGGATACTATTTTGCTTGGGTTTCTTAGTAGTCAAAGTGTTTACTAAAATGATTAATGATGGAGATTCTAAAAAAAAGAATAATGAAAGTGTTAATCAAAAAAACAATCAATATAATGCTTATGATGTTGAAAAAAAAATAGATATGGAAACAGGAGGAGGAGGAGAAAAAGTTATCATACCAGGTATATAATTTGTTTGGTTGTTGCTCTTGTTACTTTTTGAATTTATTTAATTTCCATATTCATAACGTTTTTGGATGCTATTATAAGGGATTATGAGAAGAATGAAATTAAGCAAAGACAATGACCATGTAATGATGGAGATAGAAATTGGTATTAAATCATTGTATTTTATTTATTTATTTTTTAAATCTAAATTTTATTTTTTATTATCTGTTGTAATTCATAGCATTTCCAATATGTGATTATTGTAGTAAATAAGAGAATGAATATAAAGTGACCAATGGAATGTCACAGAACTACAATCAAGACAAATATTATATGGACGATAAAGATGATTCGTTTTTTTTTTATATAGTTGTTTAATGAGTTTTGTTCATTGTCACAATTTATAACGTTTTTTTATGTTTATTATAGCGACAAGCAATGAGAACAAAAACATTGATCAAGTGAAAGTGAAACAAAGCTTTAATCAAGGACAAAATATAATATCAGGGACTTATAATTTGTCCACTTGTTTTGCTTATTATTTAATGATTTTATTCATTTTTAGAATTCAAAATATTTTATATGTTTAATTTAGAGGCAAATAAAAGTAACAAAGATGATGATGAGGTGCAAAGTTACAAATATGAAGATAATATCATATCATATATTTATAACTTGTCTTATTGTTTATCTTATTATTCTTCGAACTCTAATGATTGTAACTACCATAACCTTGTGCATTTTTATTATAAGAACAAATAAAAATGATAAAATTAACAATCAAAATAATTTAAAAGGTGTGTGTGTGTGTGTGTTTCTTTTTAAAGGTTGCATTACTAATGTTTTTCTTGGTATTGGTATTTGATTGAAGGTTTAATAAGAAGTATTATTGGTATTTCATTGAAGGTTTAATGTGTTTGCTCTAGGTTCTATCAAGATGATAAAATAAATTATTATTTCATCTATAAATAGTGAAAACACCACTCAAGGTAAATGTATCGTTTCAACAATCTTTTAGTAGTTTTTGAAACATGAATAAAACGATTTGACTAGATTATTTGTAATTCTATTGCAGCCAAAATAATTGAAAAGAAATTAGTTATTTTTGAACTAAACAACATTTTTTTATCATAGCATTGATGATGAAGCAACAAACAAAGGACATATTGAGAAAATTGGAACTAATGCTAATTACACAATAGAGAAAAAGGTTATTTTGGATTCATTCACATGCAAAAACATCTTTTGAAATGTGTTTAAAAAATAAATCTCTTGACATTTCAATTTGGACAACAACTTTGAAACAAAGCACAAAAAGAGTTTTAAAAAAGTTGGGGTTTCAAAAACATTACAAGATAAACTTGTGTTTATGTGGATTGCTTAAGATTGTAAACCACAAAATGGACATAAGGTCATTGACAATCCAACCAAAGTTATACACTAAATCATTGAAAAAAACGTGTGAAATGCATACCCAATATGATGCAACCAATATTATTATAGTGGATTGTTCACTTGAGAGAGAGAGAATCTCAAAGAAAATGTGATTCTTGCCCCTCCATTCTTTGGAACAAATCAAGAGGATAATTGGTTGATCGATGAGCTATGGAGAATGTTGCATAAACTCAAGAAGGCTACAGATGTGTGAGCTACTTTGAAAGATGTTCAATTAAATTTAGAAGTACCTTAAGATGACCGATGTCTATTTCATGCTATTATTTGTATGACATCATGAATTATTGCTTTATTTTCACAACACTAATAAAATAATTTTTGATTTGGTTTGTCATTACTAAAAATAAAATATTTTAGTGTTATTTATTTTTGGTGAGATATTGTGTTGATAACGATTATTGAGTTCAATGGTCATTTAATGTTTTCATATCAAAATTTCCCATGCTATATAAATTTTTACAATGGATTACATTATATGTAAAAATTAATAGATAACTGGTCTATTTGTTTGAATTAGATCATTACAATTATTTGTTTCAATTGTGGTTTAAGTTATCATTATACCTCTTAGAAATTAGTAATGTGAAGGATGGCCCGTTGCATTTTTATAACTTTTTTATTCCATATAAGTTGAAAAACTATATTAGGTTCTACGCAGCACCAACATAACATACAATTTGTACTAAAAGAAGCAGCCAAAATCAACTAAGGTAGAGACTTTAAAATTGCATATAATGAAATTAGGGGTTTTGAAATATTAAAATTGTAATAGATTGTGGGATGTGGAAATTAATATATAATTATTTTGTTTACTCACATTAGACCATTGTAATTATATTTTTCAATTGCAATTAAAGAAATCATTATAAGTATTAAAATCAATGATTTAAATGGTGGGTCAATGCGTTCTTAGAAAAATTTTATTCCATACAAATTAAATAAAGGTATTAGGTTGTATGTATAAATTAAACATATCATTAGTTTGTTCATTTTAACAGAGCCATTGTATTTGTATTTTGTGATTACTATTAACTTGTTGTAAAATTCCTTTCGCATACAAATGGAAATAATTCATAATAAATGTTAATATCATTTTTAAATTGGTAGGTGTTTATGTCCTTAAGCAATGAAGTGTAGATATTTTAATATCATACATGTGGTTGCAATGTAGATGTAGATGGGCATTACTACAAGTCAAAAGATGTTGATATTTGAAATGGAAGGAGTATTCTTCCAATCATACACCAAAGATGAACAAAATTTTCATATTCAAAGAGGACTAGATTGATAGTTTGATTATAGGCCTATTTCTTTTTAAGGCCTTTTCAGTCAAAAGTATTAAAATGTTGCTTAAAAAATTATGATGTCACAATATGGACATTAAATGTCACTGACAAGTACATCCGAAAGGTACTTGAAAAATCAAATATTGATATAGAGGATTTTAAATTTGCATGTGATAGGTCTCATTGTCATTTGCAAAAAAAATTGGAAGCAGGGAGAACAAGACAATTTTATGAGAAAAAGTTGATTGATTTGTGGTCCCAATATGGAAATAATTTATGAAGAATCAAATGTATTACTAATAGATACAACAAAGCATACTTTTCAATTCATTGGATATCGATCAAACCATGTCTTGATAAAAATCCTATATAGGAAAAGAGCAAGATACTTGACTTATGCAAGTTTTATTCCCCTTTCTTAAGATGCTTCATTGTATCAAACAAAAACATGAGTACATTCGAATGTTCAGTAGAACATGTACTTCATTGTAGTGGATGGAGATAATTTACTTTATAAATTTGTTGAAAAGTACATACATTTTGGACATAGTTTTTGTTGTATGATTTTATATTTTTTGAAATATATGGGAATTGGCAATGATATTAATATGTATACTTTCTTATTATTTATTTATTTTTTGCAAGGACTTTGTTGTATTTATGATTTATTTAATTTATTTATTTTTATATCTAAAGAATCTAAAATGTGTGTGTGTGGGTTGTTCTTAAATGAAATTTTTGCCCTTTTAAAGTTATCTTTTGTTGCTATCCAATTTGGTATGATTTTTATATTTTTTGAAATATATGGGAATTGCCATTATATTAATATGTATATTTCTTATTATTTATAATTTTTTTGCAATGACTTGTATCGATTTTTTTTTTTTTTTTTTTTTTTTAAAATCTAAAATGTGTGTGTGCGCGTTCTGAAATGAATTGTTTACCTTTTAAATTATCTTACATGGACCATCAATACATGGCATGTTATTTTTAATGATTTCTATTTACTTATATGCATCAATAATCATATATAAATGTGAAGTATAAGTTTTGAAATAGAACTCCTTGCAAACAAAGGTGTAATTCTTACTAAAGAAATTATAATAATTTACTTGATAAATGTTATGTGCACTATTCACTATTCACTATTAAGGCTAATGGGAAATGTGTCATAGGTGAATGATTTGAATTTTTTGAAGCATAAGATATGTGATTTCTCAATTCATAATTTTCATAAATTTATATGCTTAAATCAATTAATGATTGTAGCTGCAATCATATCATATTGAAAATCAACAAGGCACAAAGTCGGTTATTCTTTTTTTACATATAAAATGCACTAATATGAGTGCATAAATATGATTTGTAATTTTTGGGATAAAAATATATTGTAAATAGTTTTGCATTTCTTAAAAAAAACATATAATTAAGATAACGATTGTTAAGTGGATTATCAAGGTTTGGTTAGACACTATCATGGATGAATTATGTCTTTGAACTGTAAGGCATCTAATTTCATTACTTAAAGTTAATTTGTTGTAAATTTGTATTTTAAATAAACTGAAATCATATCATTTGAGCTAGAATTATATTGACTTGTACTTAGTTATGTCCAATAATATGAGTGTATACATGTGATATATAATAGCCATATTCAATGATGCATTTCTTCCAAAAATAAGTCTTATAATTTCTCGGTAATAAGTATTAAGTGGACACTTTAGTCTAATGGGTGATGACACATAGGTGAATACTAGTTAAATTGTAGGGCATTCGATTTTTAATCCATAATTCTATCACTTAATTTATTAAGAGTATTAATTTCATATTGTATTGTTTTGAAACAAAACTCTATGTCAAACAAAATTATCTTCTTAATAAAGCATGGAATAATTAATTAACAAGGTGTTAAGTGGACCATCTAGACTCATTAAAGAGATGGGTAAAAAATGGTTGTATTTAAACTTGCACCATAAAACATTGATTTTCCCATCCATATTAACATTTTGTCATTTTCAATTCTTAAATAGTTTATTTTTGGTTTAAATAATTTCATAGAATCCAATAAGGCTTGAAGAATTCTATTTGGTTATATGGATTGATAAAAGTTTATAAATGGTGATGCCATTTTTGAAATTAGCTCTTTATATAGTATCATAATGAATATTGATAAAACAAATTAGTAAGGCTAAGATGTTGATAAGGAGTTCTAAGTGGTCTATATAAAACCATTTATCGACTTATTTTCCTATCATGAGGTTTAATATAAATGTATAAATGTGACATTTTTTTTGAAATAAAACTCCATGTAAAATTAAATGATTTTCCTAACAACACATGGAAAAATTAATTGGTAATGAATGTTAAGTAGATTGTTCAAGTTCATTTAGGATATGGGTCATAAATACATGTAATCAAACTTTCTACAACATATGACATTTGATTTTCCCACCCTATTAACATTTGGTAAATTTCAATTCTTAAATAAATTATTTGTAATTGAAATAATCTCATAGAAGCCAATAAGACAAGTATGTATTAAATTCTATTTTGTATGTATGTATACATGCAATTTATTTTTGAAATGAAGTTCTTAATGTAAGTAAAAATATATGTTTTAGAAAATTGATAATTTAAAATCAATTGTTGATGAGTTCTAATTGGTTTATTCTATTTTGAGTTGACAACTTTTTCTAACTATGCATTCTTAAATCAATTATTTCTATATGTAATCATGTCATGTAAGTCAGTAAGTCAAGAAACCATTAATTGATTTTTATTTAACTATCATGTGGTTTAATATGAATGTATATATGTGACATTGTTATTTCTAGAATAAAAATCCATGTAAAAATGCATTTTCTAATAAAACATGGATTAATGAATTCACAATGAGCATTAAGTAGATTAATTAATCTCATTCAACAGATGAGCCATAAATGGATGTCTTTAAACTTTTGCACCATATGACATGATTTTCCCATCAAGATTAACATTTTGTAAATTTCAATTCTTAAAGAAACTATTTGTATTTAAAATAATCTCATATAATCCAACAAGACTTAGAAGGTATTTATTGAATTCCATTTAGTTATATGTATTGATATAAGTTTATAAATATAATTTATTTTTGACCCTATTTTGGCTTCGGCCTTACCTTTGCCTTTGCCTTTATTATTACCTTTCAAGAATTTGTCTGCTGTAGTAGATTTGATAGCGTGGACCTCTGAGGTTCTACCAAGGCCATGTGGATTATGGGGAGAACCACTAGGAATAGTATTCGAGACCAACTTCTGTTTGGAAAGAGATTTAGCAGGGGTCTGGGATATTGAACCAATAACTCCATCGGCAGGAGGTACAGCTTGTGACTTTGATGTCGTGAGATCAGATGATGACCACGAAGCATCGGGTAATAACTCATACAAAGTGCCACACTGAGAGTAAAGTAGATATAAGTATTGGGCACGAGCAATGGCTTTGTCTTCAGTAGTGCATCCACCGATAGCTATATCACGAGCAATTGGGGCCACGAATGGTTTAGTGAACCATTCAGTGAGAAACTAATCAACAATCTCAAATTTGATCAGACGATGTCTACATCTCCATTCATGGATGTGACCAGAGATGTGTGTCGCAGTATATTACTTAAGAGATGTGAGTAAATAGGTGCCAGTTTCATAGTGAACTAACAGCTGAAAATGCGTGAGGAAAGCCGTGGTTAAAGAGTTAAAGTCATGGTAAGTACTTCGAGGAATTTCAATGTACCATTTGGATGCAACGCCTGTAAAGGTTCGTTGGAAAAGATAGAGATGAATGGAATCATCAACGAAAGAGTTCAAAGAGAACCAGAGGTGATATGTCATGACATGGGTCTGCAGATCTTCTTGTGCTTTCCCATCAAACTTTGGACAATCGCTTGGTATCTTGGATGGCACCGGAGGCTAGTACAGTGAATGAAGGATTGGATCATTAGTAAGGTGAGATACATCTGGCAACTCGAGTGTGGCAAAGAATGGCAATTAGGTATTAAAAGGCATAGGAGGTTGGTAAGAGGGTCCAAACTGGGGAGCCCATCCCTACTAGTAAGTATTTTGGCCCCAGAGTGGGGGATTTTGGCCATATTGCATCTAATGTTGCCCCCATTGCGGGTCAGCTTGACCATAAGGAGGATTTTGACCTTGAATACCTTGGAATTGTCCGGCCATAGGTTGTTGATAAGCAACGTACGGGTTAAAAGGTTGTTGAGCCTTTCGACCTTGGATGTATGGATATTGGACCTGTTGTCCTTGAACATATGAGTGGTCGCCCTGTTGTCCCTAAACAAGAGGATTTTGGACCTAATGTCCTTGGGAATAAGATTGATATGCTTGTTGCCCTTGGACATAGGGATTCTGCACCTGCTGCCCTTGACCAAAAGGATTTTGAGCATGTTGACCTAGGGCATTAGGGTTTCGTACCTGATGCCCTTGTCCAGAAGGATTCTGGACCTGTTGACCTAAGACATTGGGATTTTGGGCAAGCTGCTGCAAGACATGACCTTGGCCTTGCCCTTGTAAAGGGTTGACCCTACTGATATGTATATAGGGGTTGTCGCTACCCTGGTTGGTTTTGTTGTTGTAAGGGTCGACCTTGTGGCTGCAAAATTTGTCCATGGGGCTGCAGAGGTTGGCCCTGCAAGGACATGGGCTAGGAGGTGTGCGAAGCATATTGCATCTGTTGCTGCATGATTTGTTGCAACTGTTGCAGGGGTTGACCTTACGGTTGTTGTAGCTAACCTTGTTGCGAGATCATTTGCCCTTGTTGTTGCACGGATAGCCCATGCTGCAACAAAGGTTTCCCTTGCAGTAACAAAGGTTTCCCTTGCTGTTGTAGAGGTTTTCCTTGTTGTTTCAAGCATACTTGAATAGTTCCCAGAAAATTTTTGAACTGAATCTAACCATAGCCACCTTGGAAGGTGGATGAGCCAAGTTGAATGTACTACCTAGACTGAAGGGTTTAAGGTTGATTAACATTCCTTGAGAACCATGGAACACAAGGAATATGGTATTGGACCTAAGCCTCATAGGGTTGTTGGTATTGGACATTACTTGATCCAGAAGGAACAACGGGATTCTGAACCTGTTGGTACTAGATATTGCTTGATCCAGTAGGATCAACAGGGTTACGAATAATGCTAAAAGAAGGCTGGTTCATACCAAGCATGTGAGCTTGTGAGCCACTCACGTTGGTGGCACCTGACACCATAAAAACATTCAGGTCTTCCCCCCAAGTGGTGGCACAGGCTGGTCACTGACTAGAGGGATGGAGGAACTGATAGAGACATTCCTCGAAACCACTAGCTAAACCAGACAGGTGATTGGGACTAATGATACAAGGGGGTTCAAAACAGTGGGTTTCACTAGGACTGAGGTAACATCCTAATGGGAGGTCGTGTTTGCAATGAACGGACCTAAAGTGGGCATGGCACCTGACACTTAAACATGGTTATGGTAAAGTGATGAGGCACTAGGTGTACCCAAAACCGACTATGCCAAAGACACATAGTTAGGTGGAAAACTGGTGGGAATACCCCCTGTATAGGGGAAACTTTCAGGAGGAAATGGATGCTCTTCCTCCTCGATAGTGTGTGGAGTAGAAACTTCTGACTCTTCCAAAGAGGTGACTGGAGCATCACCTTCAGGTTCCATATCTGGGAACAAACAATGACGAATGGCCAAAGAAGTATGAGGGGATAGTTCCAAAGGAACACACGGATGGTCATACGGACTGTAAGGACACTACTGTGATATCACAACAGGGTCAAATGAAGGATTCATAGGGTAGATAACCAGTCCAAGCTGACTGTTAGTGGTTAGTGAGTTCTCAAGAGTTTGAATGGGATTGTTTGGAGATTACGGGCCAAGATCAACATATGACCCAATATCTCAAGTAGGCGGAGGACGAGATGACAAAGGTTGAATGCTTAGAACAATTCCGAGTTCAACACCTTAGTCCTCAAGTCACTCTAGTAACTCAGGAAATGGCTCCTCAGACAATCTTTCAGATGGAGGAGAGGAAGAGGAACTAGGTGAACCAGATGGTTCAGCCACAATGACCTTGTCATAGTTGACATAAAAATAAATTTCAAGGCTTTAAAATTTTCCTTAAGGGAAACTCACGATTTTGTCTC
>APFE031399738.1:0-11280 GCA_000404065.3 Pinus taeda
TCAGGGGCATCAAGAGAAAGAGAAAAATTACAAAGATCAAGAGAGGTGAGCACCTCTCCGCACGCCAAATATCCAATGATGAAAATATTATCTTGGAACAGTAGGGGGTTAGGGCACCCCTCCAAAATTTTAGCCCTCAGAGATTTAATCCATAGTGAAAAGCCAGAAATATTATTGATTCAAGAGACAAAGCAAGATCAACAAGTAATGAGAGGCATTATAGACCAACAGAAACAATACAAAGGATGCGCCAGTGATGCAAGAGGAGCTTCCGGAGGCATATCCACCCTCTGGGATCATAGCAAATGGAACTGCATTTCAGTAAATCTTCAACAGCATTGGATTAGAACCGCTCTGGACAACAGAATAAACAACCAAATTGTAATCATCTATAATGTGTACACCCCCAATCACTTCAAAGAAAAGGAAATTTGTTGGGGTGATCTTAAGGCTAGCATTGATGGTGAGTTAAGTTTAAATATCATAGTGGTAGGCGACTTCAATCTCATCTTAGATGCCAACGAAAAACGGGGAGGGAGTTCTTCACCAGACCCCTTCAGAGGCTGGTTGGAGGCTATCATTCAAGATCATGACCTAGTGGACGTTGCTCCTAAAAATAGTAGGTACACTTGGAGCAACCACAGACTTGGCATTGGCAATATAATGGAAAGGCTGGACAGGTTTTTAATCAACGTTTCGTTTCTTTCTTCCTTCTCCATGGGATATGCTAACATTCTCACCGCTTCAGCCTCTGACCATTATCCCATAGTCCTCACACTCGAAACTCACTGTCCACTTGGGCCCATACCGTTTAAATACAGTCCCCTCTGGAACTGGGTTCCAGCAGTTAGAGAAATTGTTCAGGGAATTTGGAATCAGCATGTTAAAGGATCACCAGGTATCATTTGGGAAACTAAACAAAGAAAAACCAAACAGGCTATCAAAGAACGGGCAAGAGCTAATTATAAGGAATCTAAGGAGACCAAAAAGAAAGTTAAGAGCGATTTAGAGAACATCCAGAAATGATAGAAGAACATGGCCTCTCTCAGTAGAGTATGGAGCAAGAAAGCACTCTCTATTCTTAGCTGAGCCACATAAACAGGGAAGAAGAATCCAAATGGCGTCTAAAATCAAGGCAACTCTGGCTCCAAGGCAGTGATAAAAATACAACATTTTTTCACAAGCAGGCCACAACTCGAAAACTCAGGAATAATGTAAGTTCAATCTTGGATAATGAGGACAACTAGAAAAACACCCAAGAAGCCATCAGAAACACTGCCACTGAGTACTACAGAGATCTTTTAACTGAAACTAAGGGTGAAGAGGATTATGTCGACCTTCTCCAATACTTACCCAAAGGAATTACTAAGGAAATGAATGACAACCTGAATAAGGAAATCGATGAGGAGGAAATCAGAAGAACGATTTGGACTCTGAATCCAAATAAGGCTCCTGGGCCTGATGGATTCCCCATCTGTTTCTATAGGGCATTCTGGGGCTTAATAAAAAGGATCTGGTCAAGATGATCAGATGGATCCAGCGGAAGGGTAAGATAGGTGGTTACACCAATACCACTTTTCTCACCCTCATCCCTAAAGAAAATCGGCTTACATCCTTCTCTCAGTTTAGGCCCATATCCCTCTGCACTCCTCCTACAAAATCCTGTCCAAAATCTTAGCATCTCGACTCAAACCCCTCCTCCCCTCTCTGATCTCTGAAAACCAAGGAGGGTTCTTGCCCAATAGGCAAATTACTGATTCTATACTTCTTGTGCAAGAAGCCATTCGTTCGAGTCTCTTCAGGAAGGAGAAAGGATTCATCCTCAAACTTGACTTGGCCAACGCCTTTGATAGAGTTAGGCACTCCTTCCTTATTGCTGTTTTAAAGAAGATGGGGTTTGGGTCGCCCTTTATTAGTCTTATCACTGCTTGCATCTCTGGGCCCTGGATTTCCCCTTTCGATGGAAGACCGGGTGAAGCCTTTCAATCCTCCTGGGGTCTCAAACAGGGTTGCCCCCTCTCCCCTTATGTTTTCATCCTTATGGCGGAATCCTTTAGTCAAGCTTTGGACTTCAACAGAAGAGTGGGTCTCATCATTGGTATAAAATTCGGGAATGGAGCCAAGAATATCAACCACTCACAGTTCGCCGATGATACCTTCCTCATTGGAGGAGACTCCACAACTATAGCACGAAGGTTCAAGGTTCTTCTTGATCAATTTATGGGGTACTCTGGAGGTTTGATCAATCAGCAAAAAAACTGTATTTATGGTTGGAATGCTTCAAATAAGGTTATCCACAAAATTGCAAATATTTTTGGTGTCCCTTGCAACCTAGATTGGACTCATTTCTCTTACCTGGGCATGCCAGTGAGCCTAGGACCTTTGAAGGCAGGAACTTGGGACAGTGTCATTGACAAGATGAAGAGGAAAGTTCCACAATGGGGTTCAATGTGGCTCAACCCAGCAGGCCGCCTCATCCTCCTTAAATCAGGTATTTCTTCTCTTCCCCTCTATCATTTTTCTCTTTTCCAAGCCCCAGCATCCTTTCTCCACAAAATGGAAGTTGTTCTCCACCATTTCCTTTGGCAAGGAGGGAAAAACGACAAGAAGAAATTCAACTTAGTTAGTTGGAAACAAGTCATTCAAGCCCAGGATAGAGGAGGTCTCGGTATTAGGTCCCCCACCTTTTTAAATCTTGCCTTTGGAGGGAAGATCGTTTGGAGGCTCATCACTGACCCTTCTACGTGGTGGAAAATGGTTCTGGAAACCAAATACTTGACCTCTCCTAGGCAACAGATTTTAGACTCTGATATCCCCAATAGAGACTCTTCAAAAATCTGGTGATTATGTAAAAAAGCTATTCCTCTCATGACTCAGAATATATCCAAAGTTCCTAGGGGAGGAGCTAGCATAAATATTGGGGCTGATAAAATCCTGGGACAAAAGCCAATAAACATGCATGAAGAAACCATTCCTATTCTAACTTGTCTCAACAACATGGGTATCCTTTATC
The DNA here is from genome assembly GCA_000404065.3 of Pinus taeda. NCBI lineage: Eukaryota > Viridiplantae > Streptophyta > Pinopsida > Pinales > Pinaceae > Pinus > Pinus taeda. Next base: position 3,014 of record APFE031399738.1, read on the forward strand.
TGGATCAAATTTCTAGATGGGATCCATTGTCTCATATCTGGCTGGGGTGGTCCTTTCCTGTTATCCCCAGTGATCTTAAATTTAGTCTATCCACTCTTTAGTATCTCCTCCACAGTAAAGTTCCCATCAAAAAGAATGAGAGGGACGAATTTCGTTGGGACCCCTCAGGATCGGCTTACACTGTCCAAGCAGGACACCAGCACATCTGCTACAGCACCTTCCCTATGACATTATGGAATCAATGGAGAATGGTTTGGAATTCAGAGGCGCTACCTAAAATCAAATTCTTTATATGGGCCCTTCTAAAAGGGAAAATCTTAATAACAGAGAACTTGCAAAAGAGGGGTATTATCGGTCCATCTCGCTGCCCCAACTGCTACGGCATTGAAGAAACTACGCATCATATTTTTGTCGACTGTCCCTTTGCTGTTGATTGTTGGAAAAAATTATCCCTCATTGATAAGTTACCATGGAACTCCCAGCAATCTATAGGGGAAGTGATTCATTTATGGAAAAAGAGCTATCCTGGGGATAATAAGAGGAGAAACCTAGTGAAGAGAGTATGGAATACTCTCCCCTACACCATGTTATGGAGTATCTGGCTAGCAAGAAACTGGAAAACCTTTAAGGATAAAAGCTCGACAACAAGAATTGTATGTAATAAGGCTAAGAATCTTGCTCTCAAAACCATTTTAGTCAAAACCCAAAGCAACATTGATGTAGCAATGTACAGTGTTGAAGAAAGAAGTTTCATTAGCTATATCTGGACAAAAGAAACAACACTCAGAAAGGCAATACAGTGAAAGATCAGCGCAGTCAGGAAACCCATTCATGGAAAATCAGGTTAAAAGAGGAGGGGTTTGCAAACTGGTTACAAAATTGCAATAGCTACTACCTGTTCTTTGACGGAGCTTCTAAGTCAAACCCAGGAATCCCTAGAGCATGGGTATTGATCCTAAATGCTAATGGGGAATGCGTCCTCTATTATGAATGGCGTCTTGGGAATTTATCTAATAACAGGGCAGAAGCGTTGGCTCTTTATCAGGGGTTAACTCAGCTCAGCAGGCTAGGGGTAAGAACAACAAAGATTTTCAGAGATTCTTCGGTTTTTATCAGCCTTATGATTCAACATAAAGAGTCTCCCAACCTTCTCCTTCAGTAGGTCATTCAGAGATGTCAACTCTTGAACCAAACAATGGGCAACTTGCAGTATCATCACATCCTCCGCAATCTCAATAAACAAGCTGACAGGCACGCCAACAAGGCTTGCGAAAGGAAAATGGGCAGTTTATGTTGCAACGATGAGGAGATGCATCAACCTTTGCCATGATCCGAATCTGTTTACCCTGCATCAAGTCGGTTATTCCTGACAGAAAGAAGTGGACTCATACTTTCCAGATATTCAACAAAGCCATTATATGCAAAGGGATTTGGCGCAGATCCGACCCCCTCAAAGCTCTGTTCACAATAAGTAATATCACTGCTTTCTCTCTTTACACTCTCGACTCTTCGAATTTTCATGACAACTTCCAGGTCTCCCTTCGCCTTTCTCCGGGTTCCCTCCCTTTCCCCGTGTTCGATCCTCGTCCCTCCCGCCTTTCTATATGTTCTTCCTCCCTCTTCCTTTTCTCAGCGCCCATCCTTTTGATAGCCTCTCTGTTGGCTCCCTCTCAGTATCGTTATTATGCCTGTTTTTTCCGTTGGTTCGCTGGTGGCCGAGTGGATGTTTTTGCCTCCTTATCTGTTAGAATCCATAGGCTGTTCTCCATTGTAGATATCAATCTATTCCTGCACAGGATTTCTTCTCTTCTCTAGCATTTCAACCATCTGTCTAACAAAGGTAGCCATCCGGAAGAGCCCATTACGGTTCTGAATTACATGATGGATAATCGCAACAACGTAGCCCCAAGCTCTTCAAGCACCAAGCACATGGATGGTGATGAAAAGCCGCAGGTATCCACATCACGACATATTAATCACATTAGTATAGTCTAGATATGTTTTGCCAATGTCAGTTTTTGCTGCTCCAATTTGTAAGAGTCTACTTTTGTCTAGAATTTCTCAAAGCCAGAACAAGTAGGATTAAGGAGAATTTTCTGCTTTGTAACTCCTCCGATCCTGGCTTACCTCGACACTTAATGTATCTTAGGAGTCCCGACTCTCTTCTTTTTTTTCAGAGATTAACATAGCAACCGACTTTGTAAAAAAAAAAGAATTCCTAATGCATTTAAGTTTCTTCTCATAATTTAATTACATCCTGTAAGTATTGGTTTTCCCAAGAATAAAGTTGTTCGTAGTTTTTTTTTAATAAGTAGTGTGATTTCATATCGAGGAAGTAAACATTCTTAGCAATGATGAGACGTTTTGGAAAAAATTGGTTTTCCCAAGAATAAAGTGGTTCCTAGTTTTTTTTTTAATAAGTAGTGTGATTTCATATCGAGGAAGTAAACATTCTTAGCAATGATGAGATGTTTTGGAAAAATTGACAAAGGTTTGAAGGGGAATTGATATTTATTATTTCAAGTGGTTAACATTAGAATTGCCATTGAGAAATTTCTTAATAATTTGTTTTGAGCATGACTTGCCATTGGGAAATTTCTTAATAATATGTTTTGAGCATATTGATTGTCAGCAGAAAATCAAACTGATTGAAGCTTGTATATGGAGGGGGCAGTTACATGTTTGCAAGTAGGAATTTTAACTTTTACCTTTTGAGTCGGCTAATCATCTTAAATGGTGTATTGACCTTGTAGCTAAGAGAACATTTTGACCTATATCTACCACGTTTAAGCCGGAGTACACGCATGCCTCCTACCGTTCTATGCTAGTTTTTTTATTTTTTGAGTGTTTTTGGGGAGGGCGTTTAATTTTTATTTTATTTTATTTTTTATTTTTTTTCCAGCATGCATGCCACCATTTGACATAAAAGATTGTATGCTGTTTGTTGTGCTTGGTAATTTGTTTGTCTTGTAAATTTGTTTGAATTACAAAAGTTAGTGCAAAAAAATCCTTTCAATTGAATGCAAATTGCCATAAAGAATTTTGATTTAGCTCAAAGGCACTTACAATTTAGAGGGATTATAGAAGAATTCTCCCGTCATGTTGAATTATTCATTCGAGATTTCTTGCATAGTAAAAAATGTCAAATTAATAACACTTTGACATATAAAAATAATAGGTTAAAACTCACTTTAAATACTATTGAAGTTGAAATATATTTCATAGAAGTTTAAATAATATTGAAATTGAAATAGATTTCTTAGAAACTTAATGAATGTGAGATTAAAATGAATATAGATTAGTTCTTTTGTTTTATAAATAAATTCAATCTTATATTATTATTATGGATAATTTCATAATTAATGAAAGATGACAATTTTTTTATATAAATTAAAATCATTCAATTCAATTCATAATGAATAAATAAGTAAAAATATATTTCAAAATGAAATAGTGAACAATTTTATTGGGTAACTTAGCTTTCTATTTAAGTAATTAAGTTAAGCTTTTATTTATTTGAAGAAATTGTCCTCTATTCTCAATTTGATTGTGCTATTTTCATATTGACATGCAAAGTTAATGAATTAATGCTTGGAGATTGTAATTTTCATTTTTTTTATTAAATAATGTTATATTCTCTCTTGAAAAACTAATAATATTAAAATGTTAAATTCAAATGTACATGTATCTTTGAAATGATCACAATTTAACACTCTTTACACATTTTAGAACCGTAATTAATTTCAAAATCCCTATTCTAATTATTCCTCAAACATTGTTACTATTCAATTATAATTTTTCATTTCTGAGGTGAATAATAGTTAATAATACAAATTAGAGTTATGGATGAGGTTTCCAACCTTACCCTGCTTAATGTGAAAGGTGTGTATTTCCCATTAATTTTTTCTAACCATCCTGTTCCGTATGCAACACTTTTAGTTGGAAAATCTATACAGCTATCAATTTGATTTACACATGTGAGGGGTCGTCCAATTGAATAGATGCGTGTCAAGCTGTAGTGCATAAGATTCACATTAGAGAATATGCTTTCGAGGTCAACCATTTTGTCGGGTTTTGCTTTTGCCACGTAGTGTGCTTTTTGGGATGATGCCAACGTCTCCTTCACGCATTGTTCATGACACGTGGAAGGTGCAAATGAGCCCTTCATGTCCACTTAAAATAATTAACACAAATTTCAAAGTAAATAAATGATAATTTATTATCAACTTTTTGGTTTTTGTTTTCATAGTGAATTTTTATTTGTCATTGTCTACTTATGGTATGTTTTGGAGTTTTCTAGTGGATTTTTCTTAGGATCCTACAAGGATTGGTTTGAAACAAAAGTTTGAGCTATAAACTCTCCACAATATGAGTGTTCCAAGAGTTTTTCAAGATGTTGAATCTATATATGTAGTCAAAAACTCATTTAAATAACAAAATATCATGATTTAATCAAAAACATTTTGTGGGATTCTATCCCAAAACTTCAAAAAGTATAATAGCTAGAGAATGCCTTGTTATTTATTATTTATGTCCAAAACAATATGTTTGGACCACCTTTCCCGAACAAATATTATTTTAATATTTCTTTCATTCCCACTTCCAACCTATATAATATTTTAATATTCACCTTATATTGGTGCAATATCTTTTTCACAACACTTTTCACTTCCATTACTTACACTTAGACAATTTTCCAATGATAACCAATTTGCACCAACATTTTTTTTCATTGTGCAAATTACATAGTCCATACTTAGTCTATTTTATAACTATGCAAGTTGAGGGGGTTTTAAAGAACTTTCCCACAAAGATGTACTCCCTCATGGATCATCCAACAAAGACTTACTTTCACATGCATCATTCTACAAAGACATGCTTAGTATAATTTCTTAGGCGAAGAAGAATTATCATAGTATTAAAACAATAATATGAATATATTTATGTTAATGAAGTAAGTAATTCTTATTGCCATGAAACGATAAAGTAAGAGCTTATCTCATAAGCATAAATTCCACATAAACTCTTACATGATAAAACAATAAATTTATATCTAAACATAATTCCTTCTTTCAGGCAATGGATAACTCTTGCCCAACAAAAATATAGGATAAAGAATAAAATTTCTATCAAATGAGGGAGAATGTCTAAAAAAATACCGATTAAAATATTTCTATGTGAAATACGTCAAATTTGATCAACTCTTCCAATTAGATAATTGATGAAAAATTAAGGCTAATACTTTATTTTACATTATATATTCATATGTGTAACTTTACTCATATCTAGGTGAATGGGAATACCAATTACACCACCAAGAATTCTAGAGACATTTAAGCATCATGTTACATCTAGTGCCTGCATACATGATAATTTGAGGTTGAAGAATCTAAAAAAAGGCTCTTACACTTTGTGACAACAAAAAACTCTTTAAGTTTTCCAACTTAAACATGTATTATGTTCCATGGTTGTACCAACAACTACATAGTATACATTAATTTTATAATAGATTTATAGGCTTCATGATTTCATTGATTATTTCTTTAATTAGTTATTCACATGTTTTATGAAGACTTTTCTAGTCGAATCTTCAATATGATACATTGATATTTATAGGATTTCTCTTGTTTTAAGAATAAATTACATATTTATATTCAATTTCCTTCCAATTTCAACATTCAACTATTCACCTAAGATCAAATTCCAACTCAACACTAGTTATAAAACACTAAATAACAATATCATTTCATTAATAGACAAAAGTTTATACACTTATTTGAACAAAAGTAGTATGTTGGAAACTGAAGAAGCTAAAGCCACTCTCTGCACAACTGTAGGCACAACTAGACTACAAATGTCTTTCCACTAGCCACCATTGAGATAGATTTGATGGCTTAGGAGGAAGCTTCTCTCAGAGTTCTACAGATGGAAATTAGGTTAAAGGACATGAAGGATACTCTCCTTCATACACAAATATTCCTATGTTGTCTTTAAACCACAGAGCCAAGCCTTGTTATCTCTCATCATGTGACCACTTTGGGTCCACAGAGCATAAGGGAGCCATTTTTAGTGTTTTTTGTGCATATATTCAACAATATTTCTTAACATTTTCATTTGGAATTCTACCTTAGGCTGATAAATTCATCATTAAATTCCATCACTAATTGGGTAGTCCATAATTTCACATATAGATGATTCTTTGTTACCCCAAGAAAAGTCACATTTTCAACCCACATGTGTTTTTGGTTTTTATTCAAAAGTTCTAATGGTTCACTGGAATACACCTCTCTCTCTCTCTCTCTCTTGCACATATTTCGCTTACACTACTCACCACTATCCCCTACCCTGCTCTACCCCACACTTGCTCCCAACATGAGAATTTGGGGTTCCTCGTCGAGCTACGTGGTCCCTTAGAAGTCTCCACATTGGGTATGGAGCCCCTATTCCTATAGTAGCTCAGTAAGACTTCCATAATTCCTTCCCACAATTGCTAGTAGTTGGGTGGTTAAAATATGAAACTAGAATTTTAGTACATTGAATTCAGGGAAGGTAGGAAACTTCCTAGATCCCCCTTACAACTGATCCCTCAAGCATTGAGAGTCATGATAGGTGGTCTCTTCTTTAGTTTTAGCAATATATTTAATAAAATATAATATATACATCAAATGAATTTTGTTAAAATACCCACGCTGACCATTCTAGCATTATCTATCTTAATTACATATCACAAAACATGGGTTTTAAAAAGGGGTGTTATATATGTGCTCACCCTTAACTCCATCTTTTTCAACTATGAGTTTTATTTCCATTTTAATAAGTTCTAGATTTATTATATGTCTACACTACATTATCATATCTTATCTTAAGACAAACCTAGTGTCCTACAAGGCAAAGTCTTAATTACTTTTTCCTACAAGGCGGATTCATCTAGTTACTTTGTTGAACTTGATTTGTTACTCCATGTCTTAAATGCTTTGTATGTCCTAGTTTCCCACAAGTAAGATTACTATTTTTCTGAGCTCTTTAATTAAGGGGGTGTTTTGAACTCATCTCTCAACACTCATTGGTCTGGTTTTCTCAAGGAGGTAAATTAACCATGTAGTCTCTATAGTTGCATTCTAATTATGTATTTTATATCTCAAAATAAAATAGAAATAAAGCTCTTAAATAAAAAAATAAATAAATAATTCATTTAAGTGCAGTTTGTGTGCTCATGTTACTATGAAGGCATATAGTTACTACCCTAGTATTTTTTGTTAATTTTGCATCATAATAATTTATGTTAAACTTAAATCTATTAGAGTTATGATAATTGGTATTATGAATTACTATTCACTCTAGAAGAATATGAAAAGTCTCAACTAAATATGAATAGTCATCTAGATTTTAAGAGACCTCTTAAAAGATAAATTTAAATGCCATGATTCATGTACTTACATGTGTATTTATATGAATTATTTTAGGGTGGTTGAGTTTGAATTCTCTTACTGGTGCCTCTACGGATGGTTTATGTAATCGCTGCACTCCCCATTGGCCACTTTAAAGTTTTTCTTTCTTGTAATCATTTCAGACCTCATTTCTTAGGTCTCCATTGTTTGTGTTTATCAAGAGTTTTCTTAGTGATATGCAATTTGTATAATTTTAGGAATGAAACATTAAGATATGCTTTTTATAATATTTTTACACTATTGCTATATTAATATGTTTATATATATGAAAAATAGTAGATGATTTGGAAACCAATGCTACATTGATGCCAAGCTTATGGCTTGGTACCTTAGGATTGAAACAGGTGTATCTGATACTCATTCGCTGCTACAACAGTCACTTATAATTCGGTCTTGTATCTAATTTCAACCCTTCATACATATAAGATCCTCATCAAATAAACCCTCGACCCTACTACAATCAATGTTTCACTGATCCCGCACACTAGTGATACTGTATCGGCCTTTGCGAACACGCCCAGGTTTCCTCTCAGCTTGGCAGAGTTTGGACAAGCATGCTCGACCCAGAGGTTGGCCAAGAAACCCCAAATGCGAGCCTGAGTACCTCGGTTTCAAAAATTGCTCTCAACACGACCTCAAACAACCTACCAATGTGTGCGTTGGTCTAATAATTCGACTCCTTTTATAGACTGCAGCAATCGCTTTGATTCCTCAAATGGATTCAGAGGTCCATGGCATTCCTCTGTCTCATTTTGCAGAAGGCGCTGCATCCAAATATGTACCACCAAATGAGGGCCACCATAGTGACCAACAATACAA
>APFE031399740.1:0-65320 GCA_000404065.3 Pinus taeda
GAATTATTTTTCCGTTTAATTTAACGGGCGTCGATGACAAACACAAGTTCGGCCGAATGTAATTTTAATTCAGCCAAACTGTTTTAACCAACAACTCTGCAACAACTAGGTTCTAGTCACCTTTTTCCAACATCGGAATAATTAAACTCCATCAAATTTGGTGAATTTACTGTTAGAATCAATACCAATATTTACAGAACTGAATCTACTTTTAGAAAATATAAATTTCATGGAATTTTGTAAAAATTTGCTAATTTTAATTAATTTTCTAAAAAAATGTGCGAAAAATTTCTAAAGGTCATTATGATTAAGTGAAATAAAAAATTTTTATTTTCCAAAATACAATATAAAAAAAATGAAAAATTTATGGTTCATTACATTGGTCCGTCTTCTGTAATGGGTAGTTTTTATATTTTTAGTTTATAACTAATATGTTGAGAAATTTGACGCACAACTAAACATCTTCGAAATCTGCAGTTTTTTCATATTGGTTCAATTAAAAAAATTCTAGTAATTATGATGTGCATTAGTTGATTTCGTAAATATAACGATATCGAATTAGAGTTTGTCTAGATTGTTGCAACAATTTTTTTTCTAAAACTCCAAGCTAACAAGGAATACACTAGTGCTAAAAAAATGACGTGTTATGAATCCTTTGATTTTTAAAGAACACACAGTCAAACAATTGCTAAGTTGCCATATCAAATGTGAATACAAAATTTACAAAAAATAAGTAATAGAAAGATAATAAAATTTCTGACAAGTTTTCTTTTTATCGTAAAATTGAATTCTAAACAAAAAAACTGCTTTGGCTTGTCAAAAGTTGAAGAGCTTCTAAAAATGATATTTTTCGTCTAAAAAAAGTGCAAAAAGTGTAACCCAACTTCACATTTTCACTCGACAAGAAGGAATTTGAGCTTAAGGAGAAAGGAGGCTAATGTGACCTAAATGCATACCTATAGAATAATGACAACCACAAGATCAAAGGGACACCTAAGAGAGATTGAGTTTTTTGTGTCTTGGTGGGCTAAAGGGAACAACTATTAATAGATGAAGACTAGCTGAGTTCTGTGGTGAAATAGGGTATGTTTAAAGATGTTTTGGAGGGCGAAAGGATATGCAATTTCATGAAATAAGATCACATGCCCTAGTAAAGTAACCATAGGCCTAAAGGACTAGGCTGAGCTAAGTCTAAGGCCATTGTAGAAAATATGTGCAAGAAAAGAAGCTTGCATTAGGGTTGAGGTTGATTGAGGATATGTTCTAAAATTTTTAAGGCAATCACAGATCCAAGAGGGATTAGCCACATGCTGCCTTTACCCTAAGATCAAGGTCGAAGAGTGATCAAGGAAGATATAGGGCCTTAGAATTAAAGAATAGGTTGGCCAAGGGTCATTTGTGAAGGACCAAGGACTAGTTAAGTTAGTTAAAAGGTTGTTGTGGATGAAGACAAAGTTGGATGAGTAACAATGCAAGTAAAGGGCTACTAAGGGGGGCTAAACAAAGGTTGTTATTGTTAGTAGGCTAAAGCAGGTGTCTACTAGGTGGACAATTGTTGGACAAAGGTCTAAAGGAGTTCATTTTTTTGGGTTGAAGAGGACTAAAAGGGATGATTGTGATGCAAATAGAAAGTAAGTTGAGTTGTTGTGTCTTTGCTTTTATGGGCATATGAGGGCCTAAAGGATTAGGCCTTTATCCTAGTTGTAATAGTCAAGGTACATACTTGTATTTTATTTGTATTATAGCAATGTATCAGGGTTTCCAAAGGGCCATGATACCTGGTAGGGGACCCTTATGTTTTTCTTGTTAATGGACTAATAAGAAAAGTTTTTGGGCCATTAGATCTTGTGTAATTTATTGATTTCTCTACTAGTATATTTCGCTATGAAAAGTTCTTCATTGTTGGGCATCTATAATGTATTTGTGTTCCTAGCTAGGGCATAGAACTTACCTAGGGTGCAAGGATATTTCAACACTCCAGATAGAATTGGAAGGAACTATTGACCCTTCCTCCTCCCTTGAAGGTTGACTTCCTAAACATGAAGTTGGTGGTGTCGTGGATGAACTAGCTCAACCTTTGGAGCCTATTGTTCTTCATCCTCTACCATTGGAATGAGCTTGTGTGACATTATAAATGCAAAGTCCTCCTTAAACTTCACATCCCTACTCACCATTGTTTTCCTTTGCATCGGAATAAAACTCTTATAATCCTTGGAGGTCTCACTATATCCCACAAACAAACCCTTCATACTATAGGGTTCTAACTTTGTCCTCTTCTCTTTAGGTACATGTATATTTAATGGTCAACCAAAGTTGTGAAAATGGCTTAAACTTACAAAATCCCTTCAAGGAAGTCCTCATCAACTCAGGTTCTGGCACATCATCGCTAATGGCACTAAGCTCATCATGAACTTGTGGAATCCTTGTTAGATACAAAGTTGCATTCTTTCCATCTGCCATCTTGATCTCCTTGACCTTCTCCCTCAATACCACCTTCACATTCTCATTCTTGTTTTGAAACAAAATTTCCAAAGCCTCGCACATATCCCATGCAATGTTATTCCTAGTGAGATGAGTTATCAAGTGATCCTTGAATCCATTAAGAATGATCATCTTGGCCTTCACATATGACTGCTAATGCCTATCCAAGTCAACCATGCCAGTTGACAAAGTAATATTCTTATTAGAAAATTCCTATAAATCATTCACCAAAAACACTAGCTTGATCCTTTCCTTCCATGGAATATAGTTGCATATCCCCTCCAACCACTCCTCATACCTTAAGCTAGAAACCATCTTTGACAAGCTATTTTTCCTTTAACAACAAGTCAAGTAAGCTCCCTCTTAAGCTAATCCTTCTGCACACTTCGATCCATTTACCCTTCATAGTAGCTCTGATACCATGTTGATATTTACTTGCACCCTAGGTAAGGTCTATACCCTAGCTAGGAACACAAGCACACTAGAGATTCCCAACAATGAATCACTTTGCACAATGAAATATATCAACAACTAAATCAACACTAGTACACAAGATTTATTGGCCCAAACAATAAAGTCCATTAACAAGAAAATCATAGGGCTCCCATACCAGGGATCATGCCCATTTAGAACATTGATACCATGCTATAATAAAACTAAAATACAAGTATGTCCTTTGACTATTGCAACTAGGGCCAAGGACTAATTCTTTAGGCCCTCATATTCCCATAAAAAGAGACAAAACAACTCAACCCACTTGTTGTTTGTAGTCCTTGGTAATCAGTTCTTTCAATCCTCTTCAACCCACATAAATCAAATCCTTTAGACTTTTTTCCAACAACTATTCACTTAGTAGACACCTCCTTTAGTATACTAGATATAACAACCTCTCTTTAGCCCTCCTTAACAACCCTTTACTTGGTATGTTACTTAACGAACTTTGTCTTCATCCACAACAACCTTTTAACCAACTCAACTAGCCTGCAATCCTTCACAAATGACTCTCGACCAAATTGTTCTTTGACTTTGAGGCCCTATGCATTCCTTGCTCACTCTTTGACCCTGCTCCTAAGGAATAGGTAGCCTACAACCAAACCCTCTTAGATCACTGACTACCCTAAAACACTTAGAACATATCCTTAATCAACCTAAGCCCTTAGACAAACTTCATTTCTTGCAGAAGTCTGCTACAACAACCCTAGACTTAGCTCGACCTAGTCCTTTAGGCTAATGGTCACTTCATTAGGGAATGTGACCTTCTTTCATGCAACTACAAAACCTTTTTCCCTATTAGCATCGGGTTTGCACCTTTCCCTAAAGGTCCAAAGGCTATATTTATCAGTTCATTATGCAAATTCATGGTTATGTAAAGGGCCTATAATTTTTGTTGTTGTTGTATTAATTGCTATATAAGACTAGGAACATGTAAAATCAAGTCATTTCACATAACTGTAAGCTTTCCCCAAATTTTTTGCAACAAAATTATCCTATCGCTAGCCTACAATTGGTGCTACGAAATATTATTTTCGTAGCGCTCACCGAAAAAATTAAAAGTTAGGTTTTTGAACTGCAAAACATATCATTTCAACTCCCAAAGTGGGTTTTCAGAAATCCCTATCCCTTTTCATCCTTGATGTGACAAATATCTGTATTTTAAATCCCAAGAAATAAGTTTAAGTTCAAACCCTAAAATGCCGAGTTTGTCCTGAAATGGAAATTTCCACTAAACCCAAAAATTTGTTTACAATACGCAGGAAGGTTCTAGAATAGTTTGTAATGTCCGGCCAGGGAAATTCAAGATTTTGAAAGTATTTGCAGCATCAATGACATTTTCAAGATGGGAAAATCAGAGAAATTTGCAGAGGCAACAGGTTTACCAACTAAAGGAGAGAAGTGATTTAAGAAGAAAGGACAACACTATGTTTTTTCCTGTTTTAGTCACCATGTTCAAATAGAGATCCCAAGTAGATGGTATGGAATTTTAAAACACAAAAAGAGGTTTTTGTTGGGAAAGAGATGAATCAATTTTTTTTCTTCATATTTTTCCCATCCATTATGGTTTGGAAAATATAGAGGAATGTTTGAGGCCTATTTTTCTAGATTTTGTAATTCCGTTTTTTCCTATTTTAACCATTGTTTTAAAAAATAGTTTATGAATAGGTGGTGGTGAAATTAGAAAATCCAAAAGAGGTTTTTGTTTTGAACGAGGTTATTAAAAAAAGCCTCTTTCAGTTTTGAAATAGGTGTCATGGTTTAGAATATAAAAATGCATCAATGGACCATATTTTCAGGAATTCACCAGATTTATTTTTCTAAAAATAAACTCATAGAAAGTTATTGATGAGCCACATCATCAATTTGACTTGGGGATCAGATATAACCATCTCCTTGATTATTTTATATATTTTACTAAAACTGGGTCAGGAGGTTTTCAGATCCATTCCTTTTGGATCTTGAGGATTATTGTAATTAATACTTTCCACAAATTGTGGATATGAAACCTATGTCGTATTTCTATAAATAAAATGTAAAAGGAGGACCAAGGGTTGGTTTTTGATGAAAGAAAAGCCATTGTTTGTGTGTTGAAATATTTATCTAGTTTTCCAAGATTAGTATATTTTTATCAGTGATATAAATATTCATGTCATGATATGTCTTAGTATGTATTTTCTACATGTTTCAATGTCTCCTTCTTTGTGATATCATTTGAATGCATGGTATTCTAAATATTTGAATAAGAGTAAAAGTTACGTAATTCATCCTTTATTTGATTCTATGTTTCATAGATTTCAAATATTTACACTCCTATATTTTAAATCTACTTTAGGATTCATTTCATATGCCCTACTATAGTGTATTGTTCTCCTATTTTCCTCCCTTCATCTATGACGATGACAAATGTCTAGGATGTGCTATATACCTTGACTTTGTCAATCTTGATCAAATAACCAGTATATTGGTAAGTTGACATAAACCCTAGCTTGTTGACTCTGTTTCCCAATGGGTTATCTCCCTCATGCGCAACCAAACCCTACATCAACACAACACAACTGAGGATTTAGCTGCTGGGTGAAAGTATAGACAATTGCTAAATCTAGTGATTAGGTTTTCAAAGAGAGCCCTCTCTGAATTGAAGGGGCTAGCCTTCAATATATAAGTCAGATTGCAAAGGCTACCTTAGAAATTTCTCTCCTACAGACAAGAGGACATTTCTGAGTGCTAACATGCCCTCCAAAATATCTCTAAATAGACCCTTATTTCACCACAGAACTCGACTAGTCTTCATCTATTAACAACGACTCCCTTTTTGTCACCAAGACATAGAAAACTTGACTTCTCTCAATTGTCCCTTTACTCCTATGTCTGTTCTTCTTTTATAAGTTTGTGGCTAGGTCACATTAGCCTCCTTTCTCCACAAGCTCAAAGTCCTTCTTGTCACTTATGATTAGCCTCTCATTTGGTTCCATATTTATATCTCTTGTGTGTGCCTTGAGAGCCCTATTTTTCCTCCAAGCTGCCCTGCTTCACCACTTAACAAAAAATAGAATATAATATTCATTATATTGGGTTCTAAGCCCACACCTTTGAGTTAAAACCATTAAACTTGGGTAATTATCCCACATACTCATCTTTTGTGGGTTTTCTCCTCATAAGCTTAACACTCACGGCTTATAGTACCTCCCAAGCTACCCAATTTTCAACAAGGAGACCTTGATGGTTTATACAGACATTAAGGGATTGTCAAGGATATGTTGAGGCTCTTAAGAGTACATTCAAGATGAGCATGCCTCCAAAGAAGTTTCTGACTCGTATAACAGTAATGAATAACATCATTGATTTTAAGATCTCAAATTTTTAGAAGGGAGCAAACATGTAGGTATGGTGGGATGCCATGGTGGAGGAGTATAACTCGATCATGAAGAATTATGTATGAGACATTGTATCAATACTTGAATGGAAATCAACGTTGAGTTCCAGATGGATCTTCTAGATCAAGCATTATGCAAATGGTATCATTAAGAAGTTTAAGATGAAGTTTGTGGTAAGAGGGTTCTCCCTAAAAGAGGAAGTGGACTATGAAGAGACATTTGGTCAAATTGCTAGGTACACTTCTATTAGAGTTATGATATCCACTGTCTCAGCTATGAGATGGAGGATACATCAGATGAATGTGAAGATGACATTCATTAATAGGGTTAATAAGTAAGAGGTGTACATAGAGAAAACTCAAGGATTTTAGGTACATTAGAAGGAGTCTTATGTGTGTAGGATTAAGAAATAATTGTATAGACTCAAGGAGGCAACAAGTGCATGATATTCTAGGATTATTTTATGAGCATGGGTCATTCATGAAAAGTGAAGCATATGCTAACTTATACTAAATATTTATTGGGACTAATATGCTTATTCTAGTGTTGTATGTAGATGTTTTGTTGCTTACAAGTGCAAAGAAGCTCATTGTAGGGTGGAGAGTAGATTTGGAAATTAAGTTTGAGATGAAGGACATCAACTTGAATCACTACATCTTGGGGTTAGAAATTTCACAGGGATTGGGGACATTTTCCTTCGAAGGGGAAAGTATGCAATGGAGATCGTAAATATTTTTTGGATGGAGGGTTGCAAGCCTAAGGCCACACCTATTATCACCAATCTAAAGAAGGTGACTACTTTAGATTTAGTGTTGGTGGATCCCACATTGTATGGGTAACTTATTGGTTCATTGATGTAACTGGTCAACACTAGGTCAACTATATTTTTTGTAGTGAACACCTTGATTTAGTTCATGTTGGAGCCAAGATAGGAACATTGGCTAGGTGTGAAGCATGTGATAAGATTTGTGACATGCATAGTGGAGTATGGTTTGAGGTATCTTGGATATGGTGAAGTGAAGTTTCAAGGTTATACATACATAATGGGTAGGTAGAGCAATATATAGGAAAAACATGTTGCAGTGTTGCTTTAGTTTGGGACCAATGATGATATCCTAGTTCAACATGAAGCATAATTTTGTGGCACTTAGTTTAGCAGAGGTAGAGTATATGGTAGTGAGTACAATGAGTTGTGAGGCCCTATGGATTTTCAATATACTTGCAGAGTTATTTGATTAGGAGTTGGATCTTATGATAATCAATGTTGTATTAAACCCTCTCAGAATCCACTGTTCCATGATAGGTTCAAGCACATAGAGATCAAGTACCACTTCATTTGAGATATGATTTAGAAGGGTGAAATGAAGTTATAATATAACTACATAGATTAACAAGTTGTAGCTATTTCAACCAATCCCTTAGTAAAAGGAAAGTTTGACTTCTTTAGAGACAAACTTGGGTTGATGCAAAATTTCTTCCTCACTAAGAGGGAGTGTTCATGATTGTAGCTTGAATAGGAAATGTTGCATAAGTTTTGCATCAAACATGCATGAAGTCATTTAAATTACTTTCTATTTTGTAATTCACTTTATTAAAACTTAATTTTATTTAAGTGAAGAACCTTTTAATTTTATGTTATGTAAAGTATAATAAAGTGTAATTTAATTACACTAGTGATTTAACTATGTCTTTATCGTTCATTGCTAGTGAGATTAGGATTTAATCTCAACCATTGATCTCAATCAGTGATTAGGTTTGTGGAGACTTGGTCACTATTTTTTTTATAAACAAAGCCAAGGTAGAGTGGGAAATGACCCAACGAAAGATAAAATGACTTCTTGCACAAAAGTAATAAATAATTTTGCTTAGTGCGTAAGTGAGGAGAGAAGGGAAAAGGTTTTGTAGTAAGGAAATAACCTTCAACAAATTCATGGAGGTCATACTATTTGACAAAGAGAGAGAGGTTGTATGATTTGGGCATAAGAGGGAAAGTGGGCTGTATGATTTAGTCAAGAACGTAACTGTACAATTTCCACCTGGGTGGTACTCCATAATGAGAGATTGTAAATTGTACAGAAAACATGCAAAAAACATAGGAGGGCTTAGGATAGTCATACAGGGTTGCATGACAACATCGTACAACCAACATATTACTGTGCAGTTTATCTTTCTCAGTGGGAAAGTTTACCTGAGTATGGGAAGCCCTTGTAAGTTTTGAATTATTTTAATGAAAAAATTATTTGAAGGGGAGACACATTATTAGTGTATTTGGAAATTTATTTTGCTTCCAATTATTTATTTTTCTAGTCATTGTGTGATTAATGCTATGATCATAATTTTGTATTTAAGATTAAAAATCAATTAGTAATTGATATCATAACGAAATTTCTCACCTAGTGTTTGGAAATTCTTTAACAAATTTCAAGGGGTGACTTCCAAGGTGGTGTTGCTTTTTGGTATTGTTGAAATAGTAACTAGGTTCGGTCTTCATCATTATTGTACTTATGTATTTAATGTCAAAACAAAAGGAAATTTGTTATTATTATTTTATTATCAAGCATGTTCTTCATGCGTTATTTTGGTCAAAATAAAAAGTCAAAGGGCATGTTCTTCATGACCCTATAAAAGAAGAAAAAAATGAATTTTTGTAAACGTAATTTTGTTCCTCGATGTTGCTAAGTTGGCCTTCCAAGATGGCAAGTTGTATTTCCCAATAGTTGTGTCTCTTCGCATATGGAAACAAGTATTTATTAGCACAAATATGCCATCATTTTGGCAATCAATTTGGTGATCTCCTATGGCAGAAAATCTCAGTTCTATAGTATGAAAATTCAATACACCTTCTTCTATGGTACGTGAACAAGCTGAGGCTCCTATTGTCTGAAGAACAAAGAGATATCATACATAAATGATGCAAGTTTGTGTGGTATTAATGTGAGTTTTTTTATATGATATACTTCTCTATGAGAAAGCGATTTCCAGTGAACATAGTTTGTTTTACTAATACAAGTTTTTGTGGCATCAAAAATTCTACAATTATGTGGCATATGAAATTCTATGACTCTGTGGTATCCGAAATTCTATAATTTTGTGGGATTCCAGATCCTGTGACTCTGTGGCATCTGAACTCCTATGGTTCTGTGGCATCCAAACTACTGTGCTAGCGTTACACTATGACATCTAAGGAAATAAACATCATCTTGGATCAATGGTTGGTTGACTTGGATTTCTCTTTTTGATGAAGAAGATATAAGGAAAGGATTGATGGGTTTTCCCCTTGTGGGGTTTTCCCTAACTTGGAGCCTAATTTCTTATGTCTCTTATATTTTTGTGCATCACATTTGTGTAATTTCTTGATGATCTAATGAATGAAGTAAAAACTAAATGAAAAAACATACATAAAAATCACAAGTAATTACCATGATAAGAAGACCATCTTGCATTCAAATTTCAACATGGCACTAGATCGAGGTTGATCTAAAGAGAAAGAAAGTCTTGTCTCTTGCTGAGACCTACTTCATCTTGCAACACCTATAGTAGTAATATGAAATCTTGTTCTTAAGTTCTGAGGTATCAATCTAGAGTTTCATGGCTTGATCAAAATCCAAGTATGTTGTCTATATTCAGAATTGAGACAGTTGTCTGAGATCTATAGCATCTATCCAAGGTATGTCAAGAGGGTTCGAAATATATGCTCTTATTTGTTTCAAAATTATTTGTTTCTATGGATTATGAAAATGATCACTAGGCTGAGCCCTAGAGGAGTTTAGGTCGAGACCTAGATGAAAAGTTCAAGGCCTCTGTTGTGAAGATCAAAAGAAAAATAAAATTTAATTATTTCCTTTAGGGCCCGTGACAATGAATCACTATGGACTTGAGCCTAATCAACGATTCAATAGTGATCTAAAGCTCTCAATGCAAATACTAATATTTTTTTTATGATAAATCTTTGGCCAATACAAGGAAAATTTCTATTTCAGTGGAAATGACGTCTTAGTACAGATTCAAGGCCTCCAAACAATACCGAGTCTAAACCATACAAAACATCCATTCACGTATGATAAAGAATATTTACTATACTTTAGCATTTGTCAATAAAAAATATGAAGGCATAAGTAATCTTTGAAGCATAACAAAGTGAAAAATTAGAAGAAGGCATCCAAATTTCTATGAAGTTTGAAATATTAGCATGAAGAATAAGCCCGAGGCTTAAAAGGAAGACAACATATGACATACGAATTTGTAACTAAAAAATATTTCTATGAAGACATTCGTGATATAATAAATAACAACAACACTTGTCGAAAATCCAAATTTTACATGATATCTGAAAATGTATGAGTAATCAAGAATCTAAGACCCCATTCTATGGTAGCTTAAGGGATGTTTTGTAGCTCTATATTATGTAAATCCTATGACAGTACACATATCTATTTACAAATTCTATGAATATATGCAAACACATTAGGATGTGGTTATATGTACTTGAGGAACGTTTCTCCTTGACATATGTGAAGGACAAAAGTTTGAAGATCTAAGAATACAATGAAAGGGATATAAACTATGAGAAACATTTATGCAATTATGTGAACTATGTGACAAGATATCTAAAGAATATGGAAGGAACTAAAATATGTGGAATCTAAAGTTATATGAAGCAATATCTTTGTGAATGCATGATACAGTGCAATCAAGGACCATGATAAGAAATTTGAAAATATATCAACCTTATCTTTGTGGCACAAGTATGTGAAGCAACCATAGACTTCCTCCTATATATAGAAGAAGGAATATTTACATTAAAAAAAATGAATCAATCTAATACATTGAAGTCTACAAGATCTGGAACACCTATGTTGGAGGAAGATGACACATTTTGGCTGAAGAAAAAGGTTGAGGGATCAACTATCTAAAAGGATAAGGTGGGATTGGAGAAGGTGCATATAAACCTTGTTCATTTAAAGTGCATATAATTTAAAAATATAATGATATCTTGTAATATATAAGTGCACCATAAAAGGTTTTGCTTAGATATGATTGACATGTTAGCATTTGTAGTATCTCCTTTCATATGTAGACTAGGTTTTATGTACAAGGAATGAAATCTCATGTATAGAAAGCATGTAAATAACATCACTAGGGTTTTGTAACTAACTCAATAGAATTATTATAGAATTTTGCATTTCCTAAAATGGAAGAACTTGAAGACTTTAAAGAAACTAGGGTTTGTAAACCCTTGCAAAGATTGAGTTAGAAAACCCTAGGAACAAAAACCCTAACAAATCATTTCCACCGTAAAAAGGAAAACCTAGTTCTTGAGAATAACAAATCATGCTGATGTGGAAACAGGATCCAAGATTTAGAGGGAGCTAACCTTCTTCAAAAGATAAGTACTCTACATATCCTTGATTTCTACTAATGCTATTGTCTTTGTACTTTTCCTTCTTGTTCTTTCATAGTCTTTTAATACAACTTGTAGGTCAAGACAAGAACTATCTAAACTTGACTAACAAATGGAAGAATTGGAAGAACGTAGCAAAGCATGAAGGATTCTATGAATCTTAATAGACATAACTGAAGAAGGAGAAAATAATTTTAAAAAGAAACATGAAAGAAAGAAGTTCACTTATCTTAGCTTGAAAGAGGGAGTTGTAAGATCTTGATTACTTGAAGTTTGGCAGAAAACCCAAAGAATATTGTGATCAAAAGAGGAAATGAAAAACCTAGGGAAATACCCTTTAACCAAAATTTGAAGAATTATGTTATTATTGTACCAAAAAACAATTGATTCAATTTAGGGACACATTGATTGGGTCGACAATATTGATGTTGATAGATGATTAGGAACTGATATGATTTCTTGGAAGAGCATGAAGTATAATTATGTGGAAAAATATATGAAAATTGATACAATCAATTCAAAATATGTTTTTATCCATGTTCAATATGAATATTATATGAAAACCAGAAAGGTTGAAGCTCGTTATGATGTGATGCAGATAGACACCAAGAAGCTACAACAAGATATCCATGGAAGAACGGGTAGTCGATGCATTTATGAGTATTTTTTAGACAAACTTAGGCTTGTGGTTATTTCTCCCTATTTTAAAGGGAGTGAGGATCTACTCCCTTATTGAGAGTGAGTGGGGGTGGACATTGTATTCTCCCTATGTCATACAATATGGCCAAGACTAGTAGGCATAAGCCTAGTGAAGGCACTGTTAGGGAGAATGGTGGAATGGATGAGCATATAGGATTTGTTTTTGAGATATTAATAGTCCTGAGGACCAATATTCATTGAGGATGTTTCCAAGAAAATAATAGTCTTGTGAGGACATACCCAATGAACATCCGAATGGGGTATATGCCTAGACAGGCGTTGATATGAAATGGATCATATTAGTAATTCTATGCTAATTCCCCATTCAGAATAAAACCAAAGATTCTTATCATTTTCTTATCAAGTGCTTAAGGATTCACCATTTTTTCTTAATTAACTAATTCCCATGAGAGTTTCTTATGTAAATGTTATAAAAAATTTAACATAAAACATATGCTGAACAATAACAAAACAATAGCAAAGAACATCACAATACAACACATAACACAAATATTTGATGAGGAGCTCACCCCTCCTGGGCTACGTCTCCTTGGTCCAACTTCCAATGCTTGGGCCTCTCTATTATGCTCCAAATTACAAAAAAAGTTTGTTTACAATGCTCAAATGCTTATGAAACCTGTCTCAATGAGTTCAGAATAGCCAAAAATACTAGAATTGACTCTTTTTGCACCTAATTTGGATAAGAACAGAAGAATTTATGACCTCTCCCAATTCTCCCACAATTTGCTTAACAAATTCCCCTTTTTCGGCCACTAACCATCAAATTCGGCCTGAAATTCACCAAATTTTCCACATTTCGGCCATCGAAGCCATACTTCCCAACGGGTTCAGAAATTGCAATCATAATCAGCGTTGGCGAAGAAATGGGCGCACATAATATGCCACACTTTTGAAACTACGATGAGTGATTTGTAATGGCGTACTTAACGATTTATGCACCGCGGTTCATAACAATTTCACGTTCAGTATATATTTAATTTTTGCTATCGACGCGAGTATGGTGATTCTTAACAGGACTTCCTGTTGCGATGCGATCTATACAATATCGCATATCACATCTCGGTGGGACCAGGGGCCTATTTTTAACATAAAACTTATGCCGATGCGATGTGATGGGATGATTTGTGGGACCAGAGACAAAGTGACACTTGGCACCTCCCAATTGGCTGAAGAGACTTGAACTTGCTAGCTGTGCACTTATTTTGCCTATTTAGCAAACTAAACAGAACTCATTTATGGGAGCATCCGAACTCCGTTTTCGATGAAACGAGTTGTGTTGGATTCAAATCGTCAAGATCTACTCTAACCATACAATTTCCATTACATTCTATTAATTTTGATTTTTGAGTGTAAAATTGAGCACCTGATCACTCCTCCCCACTAGACGCTTTTGGACCCCAAAAGATTATATTAAGTTATTGAACATGTTATCACTCAGAATTTTCTCAAGGTTAAAGAAAGAAATTTCCGAGGTAACCACAAACAAATCTTTTAGACTCAGGTTCTAGCCAACCTAAGTTTAGAGAGGGCTCTCTCTTTATAGTTTAACTTTGTTTTGGTGAGATTTTAGGCTAGTTCTTAGTGTTCATAAGGTTTTGATTTTGGTTGGGTGGTGGAATCCTAGGAACAGATGGATAGAGAAAGGCTTTCAAGCCATTGAGCTATGGGGTCAATCAAAGGATGGCTTAACTGGATCAGATCAATCACTAAAGGAAGAGTTCACAGGGCAGGCTAACAAAGCAAAAGGCAAATATTTAGGTTCAAATGGATGAGGTAGTCCTAACCAAGGTGAAAGGGAAATGAAGAATCCTTAGACTGGGATCGAGATGAAGAGCAGGAAGTGATCATGAGCAAAGGGCAGCTGAGAATCCTTTACTATAGACCTAGGGGGGAACTACAGAAGTAAGGGAGCAATTAAGAATTCCCAGACTAAGATAGTTTAGCAGAAAACATTAAGAATGTAAACAGTAAAGACAGAGAGCATTCAAGCAAGTTCTGAAATATCATTCCTAGTTTAACATTCAAATTTCATAAAGACATATGTGAATATTTATAAACATGAAGAGAAAATAGTAATAAACATGCAGAGATAATACTTATTTGATTTCCACTGTGCATAAGAATCCTATGAAATGTCTTTACTTTTATTCCTTGATCCAAAAAGCCAATCCAGTCTTGATTACAATAGCTCCTTAACTTGATATGAAATGTCTACAAAAATTTCTTTTAATCCACACCAAAATACTTCAAATGAAGAAGTATTTATACAAATTCTAAACTGAAATATCTTGAAAAAGTATCAAGATTGGTTTTACAAATATCTCGAACTGTTTTACATTAATAGAACTTAAATAAAGGACACTAAAAAATAATGAATCTATTTGGCACTATATTTATGGATTGAGGATGACAAAGAAGAGAAATTCTAATTTGATAGCAACTCTTAATTGATGATGAGGCATCCAAGTCACTAACTGCATCCTTTCTTTGTGCATTCTGCCCCAGAAATTCTGCAAAATTAGGGTCCAGTGATACCTTTCTATATCTCAATAAGAGATATATATGTAAAAAGTGAAAGAGTTTATTGTAGATAAGTATGTTTTTAAGATAAACCTCTCTCAGTTTCCTAAAATTCAGCTCCAGCTATTCAAAATATGCTTTGTAAAACGATGTCAAAAACAAGACTTTACATAGTCCGAAAAATAGGCTGTGAAGACATGCACTTATCTCAATTTTGGTAATACTTGTGTAAAATGTGAGGTAGGTTTTTGTAGATTACCATTTTAGGAACACAAACCTCCTCTAGTTTCTCAAAATCCATCTTGCATTGGCCGAACTAATTTATGAAAAACTATGACTTAAACAGGAAATTTCTGAAGAATGTACCATTTCTGCTCTAATTTCATCTTTTAACCTTAAATTTCTTTTAACTACTTTTCACATTTACTTTGGATAAACTTCATTGTTGCTGGTGAAAGTGTTTTCATCTATGTTTAACTCTCACTACCTCCATGTTTACTTTTACTGCTCTGTTTTTTCATCTATCTTCACTTTGACATGAATCTGTATGCTTTGTAACTATCTTCCCTACTATTTATCTTCATGCTAGTTGCTTTACTTGACTTGATCTTCAATCTGATACTCTTTAACCCTGATACACTTTGACTATTCTTTACTGTTTCCTTTTACCTTCACTGTATATTTTAGGTTTTTACTATCTATTTCAACAGTAAATCATTTAATTCCATGTTTCCTCTGCTTGTCTTTTAACTGTATGTTTTATTTTCCATCTCTATATGAATAGATTTGATAAAAATATTAACGTAAATAGGTCTTATGACTAGTATTAAGGCTGTTTATCCAAGGCTGCAGTCTTTTGATTGCTTGTAAAACAAAACAAACTGTTAGGAAAATGTTGGGTTGACAGGGAGGGTCATTAATGGCTTTATTGAGATTTATAGGTCTATGGAGTAAGTCCAAAGTGATTTCGGGAGGTAAACCATGTTTGAATCGGTTAGCAGAGGCTTTAGGTGGCGCAGAAGGGTTACACAGGGTTTTACTGCGCAAACAGGTGAAAATGAGCAACACTGGGGTTTTTGTGTTTAAACGAGTAAATGTTTGATTTGTTTGAATTTTGGCGCAAAGTGAATAGTAGACAGTTTGTCATGTAGCGGATGACGGTATGCAGTTTTCTTCGCACCATTTTTGGGTGCTGGGTGGTATTGGGGGGAGGCCTCTTGATTCCACTCATCGAGCGCCACGTCGCTTCGGGGGCCCAACGAAAAATAGCCAATATCAGGCGGGTAAAGGTCGGGTGTTGGAGGTCACTCGATATGCTTAAGAGCCATTGGATTAAAGGGGAGGCAATCACATGGTGATCGGGCTGGGGATTTGTTATGAAGGGTAATGGAGGGGCCCAACCAACATTTAAGCGCAGCGAGTTTAATAAAATGGTTGTTTAGGTGGGTTTAGGGCATCGAGGGTGATTTTATTGGCGAAGGTTTAGATTATTAATTAATCGCCGATCGATTAATTAACTCGTTTGTATGGCTTTGTTATTACAAAGTTTATATTTCAAACTTTCGAGGATGGGGTATTAATAAAAAGGATTTATTTATAACTATACGGGAAAAGGTTATTTTGCTTTGGGAATATATCTATATATATATTATTATAGATAATACATTATATTATATATCATAAGTGTTAAAAATTAATATGATAATGGCGGAGAATGGGTTTAGCACTAAGTGTAATGAATATAATTAACTTGCTTATCATAAACACATTATAACTTAGGCTAAAAAGTATTTTTTGGGTTTTTTGAGAAAAGGGGTCTTTTCATGGAGGTGACCACTTCTCCTAGGATAGCAAGGTTTTATCCTTATAAAAAGGGGTTTATTAGGGGAAAATGACTTTTCCTTAGGAAAATGATGTTTTTTCTTAGGAAAAGGGATTTGTCTGGGACTATGAGTGAATTGAAGGGGGTGAATGTTTATGAGGGGTTTTTTAGTACTTAGGACCTATAAGTCATTGGGTCGAGGGTTCGGTCCCTCCAGAAGTCAGAGAAATGCTCTGAGCCCCTTTGACTTAAGATTTTGGGTACTTAAGACCTTTTATTGGAAATTAGTTAAGTGAAAGGTGTAATGAGTGAGGGAAGTTAATCAATTTAACTTTGTGGACTTGATGCATGTCTAATTTTCATCCATACTTTATAACTTTGATGATGAAGGTGATCAATATGATTTTATCTAACAATCATCACAATTCTGCAACCTTTCTTCTACTTACCCACCTATTTATCCTATCATTTTTACTTCTCTTTATTAGGGTGCACTTAAGTTGGCAAACCCTTATCAAAACATTTTGTTTTCTTTTACAATAGTAATCTAACTAAGTCTAACCTTATTACATCCAAGGGCTCAGATTAAACAATTGAGGTCCTTTTATTCACTCTACCTAATCTAATCATCTGCCAAGATTACATTGTTTGGTCAGATCTTTATCCTCTATTTATAGACATGAAATTGGAAACATGAAATAATCAAGCTTAAACATTTTGACTATCATGGATTGTGGAAAAGATTACAAGCTGCACACAATCATTTATTCTGCATAAAAGTAACTAGGAGTGGCATTTTGACTTGCTCACTGTCATGGTCTTTCTTTTCTTAGGGTTCATATTTTCGTCTTTTTTGACCTTTTTTATTCTTTTTGCCCTTTGATTTTTCTTTTAGGACATACCCTCTTTGAATTTTTTAATTTTTTTGAATATGGAAAACATTTGCAGAAAGAAAAGGTATTTACATATTACAACTTTATTCTCAGCCATTCAAAAATTATGACTCCTATTAGTATAGGAACCTAACAGAACAGATGAGGGTACTATTCCCTAACCTTACCTTCTTCAATCCATTTGGTCTTTGATGGATTTGTACCTTTGAGACCCACTCGAAGATAATCAGCATTTCCCCTCTTTGATGACCTCATTCTTTTGTCAAGTATGGTGTCTTGCTGAAGCTCATCAAGAAATTCTGGAAAAAAATCTTCAATAGATGGAATCTGTACACTTTCTCCTTGATCTTCAATCAAAGGAGACTCATACAATCTCAAATTTTCAACATTAACAATGGAATAAATTTGCATATATGAAGGCAAATCAATCTTTAAAGCATTATTACCAATCTTTTCCAGAATTTTAAATGGACCATAACAGATTGGTTTCAACTTTTTACCTTCATCTTGAAGATTTTCCTTGCTAATGTAAAGCCAAACTTCATCACCTACTTGAAACTGATGATCCACACGATGCTTATCATTCCTTGCCTTATACTTGCCTTGACTCTTTTCTAGTTCTTCTTGATCAGTGAATCAACTGAATTTTCTCAATGAATTTCTTTCCTCTGCCTATGTCACTATGTCTGTCTACAACTACATCTTTCTCAAAAATGAAATCCAAAGGAAATTTAGGCAAATAACCAAGACATGCCTCAAAAGGAAAAGTTATAGTAGAAGAGTGTTTTGCTCAATTGTAAGCATGCTGAATATAATGCCACTGTTCATCCCACAACTTAGGATGTTTGCTACAATATCCTCTTAACAAATGAATAACTGTCCTGTTAACCACTTCAGTTTGACCATCTGTTTGTGGATGGAAGGCTGTACTTTTCTTCAACTTAGTGTCCATCAAGTTCCATAAATTTGACCAAAAATTCCCAACAAATGGGAAATCACGATCACTTACAATAGAAGTAGGTAATCCAAAATGAACCCATACATTTTGAAAGAAAAGTTGAGTTGTTTGTTCAACTATAGTTTGTTTTTTACAAGGCATTAATATGCACATATTGCTGAAGCTATCCACAACTACGTAAAAATAATCATGACCTTTTCTTGATAAAAGAATACGTCCTACAAAATCCATAGAAACACTCTCCCAAGGATGTGAAGGCACTAGAAGTGGTGTGTACAATCCTAGTTTCTTATTACTAGGCTTACTGACTGCACACAATGAACAACCTCTGATATAACGTGGCACACTTTCAAACATACGAGGCTAGTATAAATATCTCTGAAGATTTGCCACTATTTACTTACACTTAAATGTCCAGCAATAAGAGAAGTGTGTGCTTCCCTTATGACATTTACTCTCTCTCCCCGTGGAACACAAAGTTTTCCCAAATGATACAACAAATTGTCATGTACATGGTAGTCTAATTCCTCAACTTGGTGGCCTTGATTCAAGTTTGAATATACGTCTTGAAAGTCAGCATCATGTGTGTATTGTTCAACATAACTTTGAGGTAAAACATAATGATTCTTGAGTAAAATGGCTACATTAACAACCGGCCTAGAAATCATATCAACAACTCTGTTATAGATATCTTTATTGTACCTGATTACCAAGTGGAATTGTTGTAAGAATCCCATCCAACGAAAGTACCTTGATTGCTACAATTTTGTTTGAGGTTTCAGATATCGCAAAGGTTGATGATCGATGTGAATAATGGTTTCTTTTCCCATTAAGTAATGCTTCCATTTCTTCACACTTTGCACCAATGCATAAAGATCTTTATCACATGTAGTATAGTTAATAAGAACACCATTAAAAATATCATAATGAAATGAAATGGGCTTACCATGCTGTAAAAGAACTACACCCATGGCGTAGTCACTTGCATCTGTTTGTATTTCAAATGGTTGTTTCAAATCCAACAATGCTAAAACTGGGGCTGAAATGATCTTTTGTTTTACAGCATCGAATGATTTTTTCTGTTTGCCTCCCCACTAGAAGACAACCTTCATGCTGGTCAAAGCATGTAGTGGAGCTGCTATGGAAGAGAAATTTGCAATGAACTTCCTCCAGTACTGCGCTGCTCCCATAAAAATCCTTACTTCTATGAGTGATTTGGCTATTGGCCAATTCACAATGACCAGAACTTTAGAGGGGTCAATCTTCAGCTCACTTCCTCCAATTATGTGGCCCAAATACACTAAGGAAGTTTTCCCGAATTCACATTTAGACATATTCAGAAATAACTGTTCTTTTTTCAATACATCCAACACTTTCCTCACATGCTTGACATGCTCTTCTCGTGATTTGCTGAATATCAAAATATCATCTAAATAAACAATTACAAACTCATAAAGAAGGGATCTTAAAACATCATTCATAACTCTCATGAATGTAGTTGGAGCGTTGCAAATACCGAAAGACATAACCAACCACTCAAACAATCTCTGTTTGGTTTTAAAAGCAATCTTCCAAATATCCTGCTCAGCTATTGTAACTTGATGATATCCACTTCTGAAGTCTAATTTAGTGAAGTATTTTTCATTCTTCAACTGATCTAGAAAATCATCTATTCTAGGCAGTGGGTATCGATTCTTTATGGTAATTTTATTCAAAGCTTGATAATATACACACATGCGCTAGGTTCCATCCTTCTTGGGTACCAACACAATTGATGAACCACATGGAAAAGTAGAGGGATGAATTACACCTTTATCTAACAATTCCTAGACTTGTTTCTTAATTTTTAAACTTTCCAGAATTGACATTCGATTGGCATACCGATATTTGGGAGTGGACAGTCTTGTTGTAGCTGAATTCCATACTTTGGTGGAAATCCCTTTGGTTCTTAAAACACATCCATATTGATTGACCACATCAACTAATTCGGCTTTCAAATTCACGTCGCAGCCTACAAAGGATTCACACTCTTTATCATTCTTCTGCTTGATCATAAGAGCACGAGATTCTTGCTGGAATTGACCAGTCGCTTCATTTGCCCTGCACTTGCTAAATACATATTAAGATTTCTACGATGGGCTCTCACAATATACTACACGCAATATTTGAACAAATGATAGTTGTTCTCAAATATATGGAAAACGACTTTCCGTTCACATATATGGGCTTACCAACACAATTCCATAAATATCCAGTGGCACTACATCTAATTCGACTTCATCAACGAATTTGGAAGTAATAGTAAACCTGAAAACATATTTCCTTGTGACCTGAAGATTTGCATCCTTGGTTATCCAATCCAATGGATACAATTTATGATGAGGCATAGTTTCTAGATTCAAATTCTTGAGCAAGTCTGTAGAAATTAAATTTGCCAGGGATCCATTGTCAAACAACGTATCGATCTTGGTGTGTTTGGAAATAACAACTCAATTCCGTTTTCTTCATTTGAAGCGTCATTGGAGTTATTTGTTGCGCTCGTGCTTGCCATGACTTCCTCTTTGCTTGTTTTTGCCATGGCTTTTCCTTTAGTGACTATTGCTACAATCTTTGTTCATCACCTGAGTCGGAACCCAAGTCTTGTTGTACAATAACGTTTATCTTCTATTTCCATTTATTGTTAAATTTCTTCGATCTTAATTCAAGATGAAGCTTCCAATAATGCGCTTCATCATGGCCCTCTTTAGAACAATTCTTGCACACAGGTTCCCCCCCTTCTTTCTTAACAGAAACATTTTTCTTTAGCTTTCCCTTAGATTAGTTTACTTTTTCACCACTCTAGAATGACTTCTTCTTACCTTCTTCTTGTACATTTTTCCCTCTTGCTTCGAGGTTTGTAGCTTGAACACAAACCTCATCAAGATTCGTGGGATTAAACATAAGAATGGTGTGTTGAAGATAGCTATGCAAACCTCCTATGTATTTCAACAAAGTATCTTGTGATTGCAAGTCTACTCCTAGCATAAGAGCTCTCCTCCTAAACTTCTAAGTATACTCTTGCACAATTTGAACTTTTAACTATCTGAAATTTTGCCAATTCATGATAGCTTTTTGCATATGAGCTAAAGGGAAGAATTTTCTTTTTATAGTAGCAACGAAATCATACCAAGTAATAGAGATCTTACCATGTTTTTTGATCTCGTCTTGATTCCTTTCTTCCCACCAAATGAGTGTTGCACCCTCCATTCTCAATGAAGCCAACTGAATTTTGATATCATCCTCTTGAAGGTTTTGAATCCTGCAATAGAAATCCAACTGACGAATCAAATATCAAGCTTCTCTGCATTCAATTCACCATTATACATGGGCAACTTGAATTTAACATCAAGTTTTAGACAAGGTGATTTACTAGTTCCTTTTGAAGAATGATGATGAGTATGAGTAAGGGTTGTTTTAGTGGAAGAGTGTGAAGATGCTTGTGAAGAAGAAGATGAAGAATATGGTTGAGAGGGTGGAGGTTTGTCTCCATTCCCATTACCTCCTTTTCCATTACCTCTTTTTCCATTATCTTCTCTTGAAGAACCTTCTCCATTGGGAGGTTTGGAACTTTCTCCTTGCAATCTGCTATTCCTCTCTTCATAGAGGACCTTAACCATCTCAGTCATATCGAAAAAATCCTTTCTAAATGCTCTTTCATCGTCGGTCATGGTAGCTTCTCCTTCGTGAGACATGGCCTCTGAAGACTCAACTGCAACTTCTGCAACTTGAGGATGTATTGGTGTAGAAGACTTTGGAAACCTTGCTCTTCTTCCACTTGAGCCAACTACAGGGCTTTCAATCAGCTTCCCTTCTCCTATTTTGAGTTTTAACCTTGTTAGCATGACACAAAACTAGTAAACAATACTCCTCCTTCGCATAAGAAAATCTAGTAAGAAAAAACCAGAGCTCCAATACCAACTTGATCTGAAATGGAGAAGATTAGTAATGATGTGCTAATTCCCAATTCAAAATAAAACCCAAGATTCTTATCATTTTCTTATCAAGTGCTTAACGATTCACCATTTTTGCTTAATTAATTGGTTCCCATGAGAGTTTCTTATGTAAATGTTATAATAATTTAACATAAGACATATGTTGAACAACAACAAAATAACAACAAATAACATCAAAATAAAACACACAACACAGATATTTGATGAGGATTTCACCCCTCTTGGGCTACGTCTCCTTGGTCCAGCTTCTAATGCTTGGGTGTCTCTATTATGCACCAAATTACAACAAAAATGTGTTTACAATTCTCAAATGCCTTTGAAACATGTCTCAATGAGTCAATAATAGCTAAAACTGCTAGAATTGACTCTTTTTACACCTAATATGGATAAGGATTGAAGAAGTTATGACCTCTCCTAGTTCTCCCACAATTTGCTCAACAAATTCCCCTTTTCTGGCCACTAACCATCAAATTCGGCTTGAAATCTGCCAAATATGCCACATTTTAGCCATCAGAGCCATACTTCCACGCGGTTTCATAAATTGCAATCACAATCTGCATTAGCGGAGAGATGGACGAAACAACTCCTTTCAAAAAACTGCGATCGCTGATCAGTAGCAAAACACATCGCAATCGGCTATCGATGGAGAAATGGGCACACATAATATGCCACACTTTTGAAATTGTGATGAGTGATTTGTGATGGCAGAATTAACGATTTATGCACCACGATTCATAACAATTTTGTGTCTGGTATATATAGGCTTTTAAATATCGGCGTGGGCAGGGTGATTCTTAACAAGACTTCCTGACGCGATGCAATCCATGCACTATCACATATCACATCTCGGTGGGACCAGGGGCCGATTTTCAACATAAAACTTATGCTGATGTGATGTGATGGGCCTATTTGTGGGACTGACGACATAGTGACACTTGGCGCCTGTCGATTGGCTAAAGAGACTTGAACTTGCTGACTGTGCACTTATTTTCCCTGTTTAGCAAACTGATCAGAACTCATTTCTGGGAGAATCCGAATTTCGTTTTCGATGAAATGAGTTGTGTTGAATTTAGATCACTGAGATCTATCCAACCATACAATTTCCATTCCATTATATGAACTTTTATTTTTGAGCATAAACTTGAGCACTTGATTGGTGCTCTGGTGTTGGTGTCCAAATCTATGCCTCTTAACATTGTGCTCTAATCTAGTGGAGAGATAGAGCTTGTTAGTGAAGGCCTTGCTATATTTAACAATGTTGGTTATGTTAATCCTTATCAATCTAAATCCTTTCTTAAAGAACTTCTCAACTTGAGAGTATGTAGATAAGTCATTATAAATACCTCCCTAGTTAAGAGGGAGTGTTGAAATAGTAAGTAGATTCGGTCTTCATAATTATGGTACCTATGTATTTCATGTAAAAAAAAGAAACTTATTATTTTATTATCAAGAATGTTCTTCATGCTTTATTTTTGGTCAAAAGAAAAATTCAAAGGGAAAATTCTTTGTGACCCTATACAAGAAGAAAAATTTGAATTTTGTAAATGTTATTTTTTCCTCCGTGTCGCCAAGTTGACCATCCAAGATGACATGTCAATCTTCTCAATAGTTGTGTCACTTCACATGTCGAAACAACTATATATTGACACCAATCTATTGTCATTTTGATAATCAATTCGATGATCTCCTATGGCAGAGAATCCCGGGTTTGTAGTATGAAACATTAAGACACCTTCTTCTGTTGTGTACGAACAAGTTGAGGCTCCTATTGTCTAAAGAACAAAAAGATCTGAGGCTATATATGATGCGAAGTTTTTGTGACATATATGATGTAAGTTTTTGCGATATTAATGCAAGTTTCTTTTTATGATATACTTCTCTATGAGAAAGCTAGTTTCTATGGAGATACTTCGTTGTACTGATACAAGTTTCTATGGTATCCAAAATTATGCAATTTTGTGGCATCCGAAATTTTGTGGATCTATGGCATCCAAAATTTTGGGACTCTGTGGCATTCAAAATCCCGTGAATTTGTGGCATCTGAACTCCCGTGTCTCTGTGGCATCCAAACTATTGTAGAGACATATCCATTGTGGCATCTACGGACAAAAATACAACATCTTGGGATCTGATCTATTGATATAGTTATGATGAAGTTTTGGGTTATTATTGGAGGGTTGAATTCACACTTAGATCATTGGTTGGTTGACTTGGATTTATATTGTTGATAAAGAATCTATAGGGAAAGGATTGATGGGTTTTCCCCTTGTGGGTTTTGTCCTGGCTTGGAGCCTAATTTCTTGTGTCCCTTATATTTTTGTGCATCGTATTTGTGTAATTGGTTGATGATCTAATGAATAAAGTAAAAACTAAATGAAAAATTAATACATAAAAATCACAACTAATTACCATGATAAGAAATTCATCTTGCATTTTAATTTCAACAGGGATAACTCTCATTGGGAATTGAACAATGACACAATATGGTTTTTGGGTGGAAAATAGTAGAATGTTTCCATATATGCTATCTCTTGATAATCTTAAAGGAGCATGAAGAGAGAAAATATTTTATAAGTATGAAGAGATAAATTGATTCACTAAGATCTATATAATGCTTAGTTATGATCCCGATATTAGTATGCATGACTCTTTTCTATCCTTCATAATTTGCCTAAGGGTTATGTGATGTACCTACCATATTATAATGGAGATAATTTCGTTATTGTAGAAGATCACTTCTTTGTTGAAGAATGTAACTAGGTTCGGTCTTCATAAATTGTATTTGATTCATAATGAAATGTATTTATCAAAAGAAAGAAAAAGTAATTATTATTATTATTATGGCTTATTAAAGCATGGGCTTCATGCTTGGGTCATCGTATTTTAGGTCAAAGTCCCTATTGAGGTCTTCTATGTTTTATACTAAGTCATTAGAGTCATTATCCATTTAATGAGACCCTTGTTGGGCTTTTGAATCATGTAAAAATAATTATAAGTGAGTAAAATAAGTCATTTGTCACCTCCACACGAAGTCGGCCTACATGAGGGTAATTCAAACTCCAGAAGAGGCAATATATATAGTGCAGTTCAATTCATTTGTAACATCCACTCTCACAAGTTCGATACAAAAGAGGGAGGAGCAGAAAAAGTGCGAAATTGCAGAAGAAGGAGAATTACTAGGAAAGACAAAATCAACTTTTTGGGCTATCTCTCTCTCTCACGTGTGAATTTTCTGGGCTACTACCAGGGTCGATATTCTAGATTCTACTGCTTGGTCGAAGTTATACTACTAGGTCGAAGTTATGTTGATGGGTCGAATTTCTGTTGCTGGGTCGAAGTTATGTTGTTGGGTCGAATTTCTGCTGCTGGGTCAAAGTTGTGTTGTTAGGGAAGTTGAAAATCTGATGCTAGATCGAAGTGCTAGGTTGAAGTTGTTGCTAGAAGTTTATCATCCGCAGGAGAAAGGAAGGTCTGGCTTGGTGATTGGAGGAATTTTGTGTCTAGGTCAAGAAGTCTTTGATCATCTTGTGAAACTATTGAAGGAAGAGTTGTTGACTAGGGTTTCCCCTAGATAGGGATTTTTCCTTGGCTGTCCGCCTTCATATGGTGTCTTTGATCTGCGTGTTATGGTTTTGGTAATTTTTGATGAAATAATATAAAATAAGAACATAAGAAAGTTAATAAGAACATACGAATATCACAAGTAATTATCAACATAAAGAAAATATTTCTGCCTTTCTGATTTTCCAACATGGTTTCAGAGATAAGGTGAAGAAGAAGGAAAAAGGCAGCCTCAAGATCTATTTAAAGAAGAATAAGAAGTTTTAAGAATTTTGAATAAGGGTCGTCAAGGAAAAGGATCATATAAGAATTCAAGACTACTATCTTCGAGAACAATCTATAACTCAATGAAGGGAGAAAACAA
This sequence comes from Pinus taeda, assembly GCA_000404065.3. Lineage (NCBI taxonomy): Eukaryota > Viridiplantae > Streptophyta > Pinopsida > Pinales > Pinaceae > Pinus > Pinus taeda. The sequence goes on from APFE031399740.1 coordinate 26,582, forward strand.
ATTGCAGGGCATGGAAAAAGAGGATAGATCTCATCCTCGATAAGAATAAAGTCTTGGATCTAGTCAAAGGAAAAGTAAAGAAGCCTCCAAATGAATCAAGTGATGCAGAAAAGGAAAATTCAAAGAAACATAGATATTAGCCATGATCCTAATGGTAGATGGAATAAAGGACAACCTCATCCCATATATATCCAGCATAGATACTGCTTAAGGGATGTATGAGGCCTTATCCAAATGATTCACAATCAAGAATATTAGTCAAATTGCAAATCTTAAGAATGAACTAAGAACTATAAAGATGACAAATGAAGAATTTGTGGCATCCTTGTTTGTAAGGATAAATAGAATCAGGGATGAACTCCAGGCAATATATGAGATAATACATGAAAATGAGTTTGTAATCACTGCACTTATAGGATTACCAACATCTTGGAGTGTCTTTTCATCAGGTCTCAACAGTTGGAAGAAACTCCTACATTTGAACAATTATGGAATGCATATAGTCAAGAAGAAGTCATAATTTCATTAATAAGCAACAAAGAGAAGGAATAAGATAAAATTTCAAATTCCTATTCCGCTCATCACAAGAACAAGGGAACCTTCAAGAAGTATAAAGGGCCTAGAAGGAAGGCAGACCTATCAAATATTGAATGCTACAATTGTCACAAGATGGGTCACTATAGAAGTAACTGTCCTAAGAATCTGAGGAATAAAAAGAGAAACATGGATCAAGCAAATGTTGTCGAAGATGGATCTGGAAAGAAGAACAAGACCAAAGAATTGGAAATAAAGGACTTATACTACTAAGACCCTCTACTCTAAGTTTTTGAATTGTTTTCCTTTGTAATTTGATTTTTAGTACTTATAGGTTTAACATGCTTTGGAAAAACATTTTTGAATTGTTTTGTTAAAGTTATAGGTATCCCTCGAGATTGGATTAAGAGGGAGCCCTCACCAATTTTCCAAAGATAAGTATCTCACTCCTTGTATTATCTTTTATATTTGGTTTTCGTTTTTATATCTAAATGTGTTTGTATTAGATGTTAATAACATTTCTTTTCATATTTTCCTTGTTTAGGAAAAAATTGTTGATATGATCAAGGGCTATGGAGAAGATCTCACAAGATAAAGCATGATAAGAGTTCTATTAGAATTGATGTCCTATAAGGTTTGTCTAGAAAAAAACTCAAAGCTATGGTTTAGATCGTAAGTTTTGTTCTCTTCGTGATAAAGGTATATTCATTTATTCTAATAAATTTGCTTTACATTACTAACGAATGTTATGTCCAAGACCTTTGAATCATTGAGATTCTTATTCAGGTCATTAATCATTAGATTCAATCTACCCTCATTAAAATCGTCATGTTTGTGGAACCCTAAAAGGTTCTCTGTAAAACCCTAACCTAAGGGTATATCAATGTTAGTGTGAAAACCCTAATGTACTTAGGGTTACTAATGAAATCTAGAAAATACTATCCTTTTGATGTTTGGGTTTTTGATGGTAATGCCATGTTTAGAGTTTTAGTATTGTTGTGGAAACTCTAGTCTTTTAGGGTTGGATGGTAATGCATTCCCAGACCTTGAATTTTTGGTAAATTAGGGTTTATAAGCAAAACCGTTATATATAGAGAGTAAGCTCCTATGAATGAAACCCTAGGTGTATGTTTGTCTGTGTGATCAAAACCCTAACCTAATCTAGATTGTTATATGTCTGACATTAAATGTATTTATATTTGTGTCTTGGGGCTTACCTAGTGGATATTGAAATGCTTGTGCCTGATTATGAAATACTAGATATGTATATGTGCTAACCTAATTTTTTATTCTCATAGTATGTAAATTCTAGGGTTTGTAACTAAGCCTTAGTAGAAGTTTGATATTCTAGGATGTGGTGATATTATTTCCATTATGATGATAAAATTTAGGGTTTACAACAAACCCTAGTAGAAGTTGTTCATATCGTTGAAACCTTAGATTGTGATGTGCTTGGTTTTATTTTTTTACATCTAAGGCTTAGTGTCTCTCAGTATGGAAGTTAGGATTTGCATTAAATCCTAGTAGAAGTCTAACATATGAATTCTAAAGTTGTTGGATGCATTGTAGAACTGTAATTATTTGAATTGCTTCTAGGGTTTGAAATATATTATAGTAGAGTATTTCATATATTTGGAAGAAATATTTAGGCCCTAGATATAATGAGACTGATATCTTGATTGAGTTACTGATGTCATCTAGGGGTTATAACCTAAACTAGGAAAGAAGTTGAGGTTTAAAAGTATGTCTCTTGCTGATTATGAGCCTAACTAAGTTTAGGTATTTTATGTCTAAAGTATAATACTTCCATGATTCTAATATAGTTAAGTTCATCCTTCTATATATGTATTTGGTTGTATTTGCTATTTAAGTTGTGCAAGTACAAAACCTTCAATATATTGAAGATATCCATAAGTAAATTTGATTTGATTAATAAGTATGATGAAGGAATTTATATGAATGATAATGATCAAGATGACTTTAATAAGAAATATTGAAGCCATCAAATATTCTCTAATGCTATGGAAAAGAAGTTGATATCCCTAAGTTAAGAGGGAGCCTGGATAAAGGAAAGAGTATATATCCCAAGTTGAGAGGGAGGGCATATTATAGTCATGATGGATACCTTGAAGAAGAAATTGGAGATTGTATGTTAAGGTGCTGCTGAAATAAGTAAAGCAAGATCTAGTTGTAGAATATGTTGCTGCATGTGAAGTAGGAAAGGAATATGTATTATTGAGGAAACTTCTGTCAATAATTTTTTGGGAAGCCTCTTAGTCCTACTGTGATAAATTGTGAAGCAACATCAAGATGTTTGAAGACCCCGAAGGTTCGCGTTCATTTATGTATTTGAAAGTCTATTACTGATCAGGGTTGTCATTGTTCAAGTAAATCTCTTGACATTTTGGAAGCATGTTTGATGTTACCGATCTGTTTGATCGGGAGAGATTTGATGTGTTGAGGCATTGGCGTTTTGTGTAATACCTGGGAGGACATCTGGCCGACCTCTGTGTTGATGTTTAGTTCCCAAATTAGGAAGGGTGGCGTTGTTTATAGAGCTATGACCTTCCATTACGCACCTAGTTCCCTGGGTTGATGGTTAGCAAGTAAGCATGATGGTACCTAGAGAGGTTGAAAGCTTTAGTCCATATTATTCCCATTCAGGTAGATTTCCCTCGTTAGGAATCTAGTTTGTGGCACCATTTGTAAAATCTTTGTGTTTCACATGTTTTGAGATCTAGCATGTACTTGTATATGTATGTATGAATACCTCCCTATTTAATAGGGAGTTTTGAAGAATGTAACTAGGTTCACTATTCATAAATTGTATTTGAGTCATAGTGAAAGGTTGTTATCAAAAGAAAGAAAAAGGAATTATTATTACTATTATTATTATTATTATTATGACTTATTAAAGAATGGGTTTCATGCTTAGGTCATCATATTTAGGTCAAAGTCCCCATTGAGGACTTCTAGGTTTTATACTAAGTCATTAGAGTCATTGTCCATTTAATGAGACCCTTGTTGGGATTTTGAATCATGTAAACGAATTATTATTGAGTAAAATAAGTCATTTGTCACCTCCACACCAAGTCAACCCTTACATGATCAATTCAACCTACATGAGGATAATTTGAACTCTAGAAGAGGCTATATATACAATCCAATTCGATTCATTTGTAGCATCCACTCTCACAAGTTCGATACAAAAGAAGGAGGAGAAAAAAAGTGTTAAGTTGCATAAGAAGAAGGAGAACTGTTGGGAAAGAAAAAATCAAGTTTTTGGGCTATCTCTCTCTCACACGTATGAATTTACTGGGCTACTACTGGGGTCAAAATTCTGGATTCTATTACTGGGTTGAAGTTCTGTTGCTGGGTCGAAGTTTTGTTGTTGGGTCGAATTTATGTTGCTTGGGAAGTCGAAAGTGTGCTGCTAGATCAAAATGCTAGGTCAAATTTGTTGCTCGTAAGTTATCATTTGCAGGAGAAAGCAAGGGTTAACATGGTGATTGGAGGAAGTCTGTGTATAGGTCAAGGAATCTTGGATCATCTCGTGAAACTATTGAAGGAATAGTTGTGGACTGGGTTTTCCCCTATATAGGAGTTTTTCGTTGGTTGTCCACCTACATATGGTGTATTTGATCTCCGTGTTATGGTTGTGGTAATTTCTTGATGAAATAAGATAAAAGAAGAACATAAGAAAGTTAATAAGAACATAAGAATATCACAAGTAATTATCAACATAAAGAAAATCTTTTTGCCTTTCTGATTTTCCAACATTCTCAACATTCAAAGCTAGTACAACATTTTTGGAAAAGTAGCATATGTTGTTACCTAGGAGTCTACTTTCTTAGTACACAAACACAAAAATTAACAAGGTCATCATCATCATCATCATCATTGTGATCATCTCAATATTTATCGTTGTCATTGTGATCATCATCATTGTTGCCATTTTTTCTTGTTCACATTTCTTATCATTACGTAATTTTTAACAATATATTTACAAAAATACATAGTTAAAATAACATATAAACAAATAATTAGGACAACCATCATTGGTTGATATCTATAAATGCAGGATAACTCATCACCATTATTTGAGGGAAACCGCTAAAAAAAAGAAACATGAAACAACAAAATTTTAAAACACATTACGCGCACAAAATATAATATAAAAAATAAATAAAACAACCCTAAATTCATCAAACAAACTTAACACATTATAATAAAACTAAAAAAACCATTCTAGACACCACACCCATAATTCTATCTCCATTCCACTATTCCTATCACCACATCCATCCCTATTGTGCTCTACATCTACTACTAGGTCCCTATTCTACCCACACAAAGGGGTTACACATGACCATATGCCAAGCCTACACATAGTGAAGGAACTTGGTTGATTGCAATGTATCTAGTGGTGGGAGGGACCCACATTGACAACCTATTGTTGGTTTTGTAGACACCACAATCAATAGAGGGACAACATTATAGGCCCACATTTGACTCATATTTGGCCAAATGCCACTCGAGTAGGTAAGAAGGTCTACTTGTGTTTGTCTAATTTATTGGCTCTATATCATAATATATGCCAAGTGTTTGAAAAAATGTCTAACCAAACCATTGTGTCATGGAATCCCATCATTATTGTTTATTTATAAAGTGACATTAGTTTTATTATCTCCTCTATTATTGATATATTTTGAGTAAATTCTTGCCATGCCTATGATTTTTTTTTTCATGTTTCCCTTTGGGGTTTTAGGGTGTTAGGGGTATTTAATGAATGCAACTTGAGGTTATAAATTACTTCATCATTTCCTTAAAGAGTCTAATGGGCTCTTTCATATTCCTTTTCTTATAATTCAAATATGTGGTCACATGAAGATAAATATTTCTTGTTGAGTTCAAGTGGTGACACAGTCTTCAAATCCACAACCATTACATTAATTTCTTTCTCATCTTCAATAAATTTAGGAGCATAACACCCATGGATTCTTTCATTAATTTCAGGAGTTCCACCATATCCCAAGTTGATTTATCCTCATTAAATTTGTCTACAACTTGTAAAGTATGAGGATGCAAAGGTAATATGCTACCAATATCAGTTTAGTTTGCACAAAATAGATCCATTATATTTCTTGGAAAAAGTTGTGGTAGTGATAGAGAAATTCCCTTCATGCTTTCAGGATAATAGTTAGGATCAAGACTAATATAATACTATTATTCTTACTTCTTTGTGTACATGTCTTCATACAAAATGATATTTTGGTTGACCATGTCCATTATTTAACCAACCATTTCATCCATCTTATGTTATGTTTTTTACCTTACATCTTTTTCTTCAATAGTGTGATGCACCTCTAATACTAATTCAATATGAAGAGGCATGTTCATCTTCCTCCTTGGAAAATTTTGAATGCCAACATGAGTTACATATATATTTCACAATCCTCTTCCATGTGAAGAGCTTCACATTCCTGATACCAATATTTGAATGCAACAACATGGAAATTCCACATCATAAATATTTTTGCACATGCTCCTTTTAAATGAACACATCACCATATAAATCTTCCTCTTTAACTCTATAAAATCTTTCAAAATTCCTGAATTCCTTTACTATATTATTTTAACACTCCCTCCCACCCCCTTAAGCTATCTTGGGCTGTGAAGATGTTACCATTTGTTTTGACCAAACCTCTAAGGTGAGTTACGAAGGTGGGGTCACACGACCTCATTTTTCAAACTTTAAGGAAATTAATTTTGATTCCACCATGATGATCAACTCATCATGAGCTTTCCGGTGATATAAATTGTCTCAATCCAACTCCCAAATCGCAAGTTATGCCCGTTAGAAGTTTCCCAAAAAGAAAGGGTCCACATCATCACAAGGGCGCCATGTTGCATCCACATGGGATCCACCTATCATTGGTGGTACAACCAAGTGATTATTCTAGGATGACTACTCCTTGTCATGCCATCTGTTGTGCGTTAACAAGTTACATAACTTGGTAGTGGCCAGTGTTCTTGGTGGTAGAGTTCCCACACCGAAAACATGAATGGGTTGACATGGAAACCACTTCAACCAAACCATTGGTATCACGGTGCCTCCTGAGTGATGGTATCAAGTTTGGGAAGGAGGGGGGTTCTGCAATCATTCACAATAGTTGATCAAAGTGAGGTGGTTTGGTGTTAATCCAAAACATGCCCCCCCTACTTGTTAAACATAGACCATGAGGGCCCCCCTCAATTAATATTGACCACCAATATGCCACCAGACGATCATCCACAAGAACCTAAGGAATTGACAGTGATCAGTGGAAAGGTTCCACAATGACACCACAACTGGATTGTTGGATCTATAGTCGGCAAAACTGTATGGATTAATAACACACCACATAACTTGACAATGGGAGATGAGCAATGGAGAGGTTACATAGTGGAATCACAACCACATCAACCAATATATTTTTGGTTTTCCCGCTAACTAGATCAACGAGTTACAACAGTGTCAGTGATGAGTGTTCTTATTAGTAAACATACCCAACAAATAATTTTTTTATTATGAAAAATGTAGTTTCATCTACCACCATCACCATTGTTAGCTTGTTCACTGCCTCACGTTAGAACAATGAGAGCACTGACAGTTGTGGGAGTCTGATTGACTAGCACCTTTTTGTTTTGGGCCATGGTTATAGGGTTAATCCTATGGACCATCTCGCTTAGCACTGAGTGTTGGTAAATTTGGTTACAATTGAGACTACTATCATTAAAGGTGGATTTAGAGAGTTGGGAAAGAGCCAATGATGTTGTATACAATTGAACAATGATCAATATTATTGATTTAGTATAGGAATTTTGGGATATCCTGACTAGGAAACATGAAGGTATATTGAATAGAGGATAGTAGCGAGGGTTTGGGCCATCATGCATGAAGAAAGTGGGGTGCATCAACATCACTATTGAACAAGCCCAACTATTGTTTCTATGTCAACATTATAATGTATAGGAAAGGAAGCATGGACACAATTTTTCACTTCCATCATGAACATAACATTAACCAACATAACCCATCAATTCATTTCCACTATAAACAAACAGGATAAATATGATTCACATATATCAAAAACACATTCATACTTCTAGCATCAACACAATTACAAACATGTAAGGTAGCTTTCGAATCTCAAGTTTGACAATAAAATTTAGGCAATCAACTATAAACATTTAAGGTATTGTGTAATCATGCATTTGGTACTTAACTACCTAGTTCAAGCATATAGTCTATATTCATAAACACATAAGACAACTGGTCAATTATTAACATAATAATGAGTTTAAAGCATTCACTCATGAACATAAAACATTAATCATATACACAACAAGGAATATCATACTCTGTAGTAAAACATGCATAAACCATTATACTTGTCTAGGTGTGTTAAGGTGGTTGGCAACTAAAGAAGGGACTTCCACTCTCCACCCAAACATAAGATACCTACATTGTAACCTTTCTTGCAACTGGCCACCCTTGATCTGGATCCAAATATTTTTTCAACCACTAAGTCTCCCACTGACCACTCAGGTATGGACACATAATTCAGTGGCCTTAAATGCAAAACATATGGATTAACACCCAAAATTCACAGAGCACAAGGCCCAACCATTTAATCCATGATTTCCTCGAATTCCTTTTGTCATGTTTCCCAGCTCCACATTATTCACACCATCCTTTAATTCACCCAAAGAACAACAATCCACCAACCAAGACGAAGTATAAGGGGAACTTAATCTAGAGGAAACACTATCACTTCTATTTTGTGCATACATATACTTTCCTTCTCATCCCTTCATTTTTGGTAAGAGCACAATCTCCTCTTTCTCAATTAGCTTTCTTCTCTGTTGTTGGCCAACTATTCTCTTCCTAAAGATTTTTTCGTGCTCAATATCTCCTCAATCTTCAAGAGGAATGGGAATCATCCTATACCCTTCACCACTCTAGTCTAATCTCATAGTTTTTGTTTGGCAATGGTTTTTGATTAGGTTATAACTGACTTCAAATATAACTCCCAAGTTGTATCATGGCTTTTCAAACAAGTGATCTTACATCCTCTCTTAGACAATGGATACGTATTGTCCACTCCTCTAGTCCAATATTAAAATTACATTTAATTTTTTGAGTTTGAAATTTAGTTGATATTCCAGTCGTGCCTCCATGTTAGCATATCAATCATGTTTTCTTAATTACAAAAACATGGTAAAGGTAGGCCTATTACAAACCCCAACCCCTTAAAGGAACATCGTCCTTAGTGTTATATATATATATATAGAATTCAAGAAATATAATCACAACTCTAAATTTGTTTATATTAAACAAAAACATGTAATGTACCCTCATTTGTTTTTCATATTCCCATGTTGCTTCCTCAAGTTCAAAGTGCTTCCATTGCACCTTAACTTACTCTCTTACTCAATTATTGAGCGTGATATGTCTTCGGTCAAGGATGCACAATGGTTCTGGTCTAAATTCTCCCTCGGGTTCCACCTGTATCATAGACCGATAAACCACATGAGTAGTGTTATTTACATACTTCTTAAGCAAGGAAATGTGAAAAACATTACGTGCTTTCATTACGGATGGTAGGGGTTAGTTTGTAAGCTATTTGTTCCACTCATTCCAAAATCTAAAATAGTTCACAAAATCTTGGTACTAAATTAGCACAAGACCCCACATTTAGTGACCTCTTCCTTGGTTTGATGTAGAGATACACGTGATCTCCCGCTTGGAATTATTTGCACATTCTAATGGTTTGCAGGCTCTTTTTCCTACCTTGGGTTATTCCCAATTTATTCATCATATTAATTACTTCATGCTCCACCTCTTTCATCATGTCAAGTCCAAGAACCACATTGTTCACTGGGTCATCCCAACTAATGGGAGTGTTGCATTTCCTAGCATACAATGTCTTAGAAGGGCTCATATTTAGTGACTTGTGGTATCCATTGTTGTATGTAAATTCAACCAATGGTAGGAACTCCTCCCACCTCTTTGGATGATGCATTCCATACATCCTCAACATGTCCTCTAAAATTCTATTCAGTCTTTTGATTTGACCATATTTTTGAGGATGATATGTTGTACTAAAAGATAGTTGGGTTTTGAAGCCAACAAACAATTCCTACCAAAAATTAGAAGTGAACTTGGAATACCTATTGGAGATGATATTATTGGGTATGACACACAATATGAATATTTCCTTCATGAAAATTTGAGCAATATCAATAGCTTTATGAATTGACTTGACTACTATGAAGTAACTTGCCATACTCAACTTTTCCACTATGACCATAATGGCATCATGCTACTTGCATGTCCTTGGAAATCCTATGATGAAGTCTTGTTGATGGTGTTGGATACCACAAACATATAGGGGGTCTCCTCGATGTGAAGTCCCAGTTAGACCTAACATTGTTTGAAGTAGGAGCCCCATCCATAATATCAACCCGACCAACATAAGTATAAAGTTTTCCTTGGTTTCAATGGATAACATAAGAGATTATACACATAACCTTTGAATAAACAAGTAAGTTGACATTGTGAAACACCAATTACAATGTGTAAAAGGATGTCTTCGCGAGAGGGGAGACAAGAGTAAGTCTCTAGAAGGAAAGTATTAGTACTATCCTAGGAGAGGCACACGAGAGAAAGGAAAGATTCGTTAGTTATCTAGAGAAATAGTTCACATGGACACAACGATCATTAAAGAAAATACAACACACATTTAACAAGATAAGCACCAAATCCAATAAAGTAGTTCAATTTATTTAGTACATATGAAAATAACATATACCACAAACATCTAAATAATATTCTTACAACATTCACGATACATGCATGTTGGCTTAGTGGGGCCTGATCCAGACTTAGAAGTGATTTAGCCAAGCAAATCTCAGTACTACTAGCCCTTTCGGCAACAGTCCGCAGAGTGCGAACTGAGGTCTCACCCGAAGTAGTATGTGAGGGTGCTAGAACCAGGTTTTCGCACCTTGGGGATGTTCGATATGATGGAAGTGGTACGCGGTCCAACCTTCGCACTTATTGTGCTACGCGCACCAGTGGGCATCCCGTGCCCTGCGACACTGTCTTTGCGTAGTTCTAGCCGCAATGTGACCCGCGTTATTTACCCAAGTATTCCTCAATTATGCACTGTTAGCTGATTACTTAGATTATTTTCCTATATAAGCATTTGTACAAGTATTTATTCAATTGCGCACAGTAAATAAACAGAGTAAAAGTAATGCATAACCACACAATATTGATTCAAGAATAGATGCACAGAGTAAACTTCTATTTATTAGTTTTCAACCTGAATTACAAACTCGATCCTGCCCTGTGCACTCAGCTGCAGGGGTTCGCGCACTCAGTTGTGGACTCTACTAGGCCTCTGCACACTCAGTTGCAGAGCCTCTTACTACTACTACGACCCAGTACACTTCAGATCCAACTCTAAGTGCGAACCATGCCTTCGCTATTCTCTCTCTCCTTCCTTACTTAACTAACTTTACAACTTAGAGCCTCGCTCTATTTATACAATCCCATGGTCTGCGGACCATGGGTAGGCTGACTTTACACTAATTTACAATACAATGTTTAGGGAGGACAACCCTATGATTCAATTGTACACTTCGCGCTCCGCGCCCACAATTCGTGGAGTTTTACAACATCTTTGACAAAAACTTAGGCTTTGAGCCCCAAAAACCTACTGTGGGGGGGGATTCCATGCCCAACAGGCCCCCAACACAATCATTGTGACTCATCCTGAGTCACTCGGCTGATGCGGCAATCTTGGCATGGAGCCCCTCCAACTGTGCCTATGTTGCACGAAGGTCCGCAACGCACTGTTTTTCCGTTTGCTGGATTTGCTCTACTCTTTCGGCCGAAGTCTCATTGTTAGGGGAAAATCCCTGTCGTAAGGCATGCATCACCTTCATCTGTGCGAGCTTTCCTTCGATGTCGATAGTGATGAGGAAGGCTTCATCAATCCAAGGCTGGACACGTGCTTTAAGTACTTCCTCTTTTTGTTGCATGGCATCCACCTATTCCTTCGATGCCTTCGCCTGTTGTAGCTTCACCAGCCATTGGGTGAGGACAACTATCTGCGCCATTCCGTGCATACTGTCATACTGCACTTGAAGCTCCCACGCCTTTGTTTCCAGTCATTGTATGGTGGGGTCCTCCTGTAAGGAAGTGAGGACCGCGAAGGATTCTTCCAACATAGTAGTGCAGTTATGTACTGCCTATCCAATCTCCTCTAGCCCTTTTTGGATAGCACCAGCGCATTGTTCCCTAAATTCCGGGGGCATGGATGACTGTGCCTTTAATTGCAGTTCGATAATCTGAAGGTTGAGGTCCATCTGTACCCTCGTCACTTCCTCCTTTGCCTCGTGGAATGCAGTCGTCAATTGGTGGATTCGCTCTGCTACTGGTAGATCCGCCGGGACGACAAATTCCAGGATGGTTCTACATGCATCGTCTATTGCCTGCTCCAGTCCTTGAGTCTGTGCAACCAGTTCATCACGCTGCCGGCTGAGTTGTTCCAATTGATCTTTTGTTCGCTCAATACCTGTAGTGTGTGGCCTTCTCTAGTGTGGAGCTCGGCTATAACCCCATCCTGTAACTGGTATAGGGTTTCTCACGGAAAGGTAGCCAAGTTTAAGCCCAGCCCCTTAATCCTACCCACTGCAGCCTGGTCAACTTCGTTCGCTGCTGCTAACGCACCTTCAAGGAACACGAAAGTGTTGGTCATTTGGGCATGCAACATTTGTTCTGCCTCTGATGCACTTGCTGCGACATATGGGGCCATCATTCCTGTTTGAGGGGATTGCACCTGTAGTTCTTGTAACTGCATTCGTAGTGCCCCCAACATAGTGTTCTACTCCATCATCACCTCTTGAAGGGTGTCCTTAGTGACATCGCGAACTGTTTCGCCAATGTTAGAAAGATCACCTTCTGTAAGCGTGATCAGGTCAATGGACGTCTTTGATGCCTTAATTTTCTTTCTGGGGACCGGTTTCTCTGGGACGCGTGGCTATTTCAATTGTTGCAAGGTGGTTTCTGGGTCCGCGTGCTCTTCGTCTAGGTCTATGTCCTCATCCCCCTGCCCTATGGACATCTCATGGCCCCCCTTGGCCTCTTTTATTGGCGTTGTGGTTTTCGTCGTCTTCTGTTGTGCAGCTGCTTCTGCGGCTGCTTGTTCCTAGCATCTCTTTTCAGCCAGTTGCATAATGAGCAGCTTGGCATCCTTCTTCCTTTGTTGGGCTACGGTCTTCCCCATTCCTGTCAAGTCCAAGGCGCGCCACTCCGGAGGCCATGTTTCCAACACTGTGAAGATTGCGTCATCAGTAGCAATAAATGGGAGCTTTGTCCATTCCTTTGTTGGATCCTTCCATGCCCGGACATGAATGTTGTGCATGTCTACTTTAAACTCTACAAAGCTCTGTAGAGTGGCGTACACTATGGGAGACAATTGTGGTCTTCTATTGATCCACATCCGAATGCTCGCCTCCATCAGCACCCAGAAAACCTTGATCGCGTGAATCCGCTTTGCGTCCTTATTGGCCCAGAGTGAGGCGTACTTCACGGCCTCAGGTAGGTCTTGGTCAATAGGCAGGAACTGGCTATCTTCCGGTCGTTCGCCTGCTACTAGCAAGATGGATAAGAGCAACCACACGTAGTGGAAGGTCTTACCCTGCTCTTCGGCCTCCTTGCAGTTCATCAAAAATTCCTCACAGAGGAACTCAGCCCAGTTGAACTGGACCCCCTCCGTGCACTGTTTGGCTAGCGCAACCACAGGCGCTGGTACTTCATCGGCACGACACTTCCGCATTAATTTGTTGGCTAGGAGCTAGGTGGCTACGCATACACCTTTGTCCTTGATACTCGCAATTTCATAGCCACGCTTCTTCTTTTCCAGCTTGTATTTAGTTTTCATGGCTTTTGCGAGAGCCAAATCACTACTTTTACCAGCTATCTCCCCGGGGTCCCTTCCCTTACAGGGAAGCCAAGAAATCCTATGAATAAGTTCCGTCGTGATGGGAATAGGCTCCTCCAGCCATAGATAACCATCATGCACCAGGCACAGCAGCTTCCTGATGACGAAAATGGTGATGGGCGTGCGGTGAAAGTGGGTTATCCATCGTAGATGAAGTAACCCGGCCTTCTCCACACCGTGAAACCATTTTTGTGGCTCCAACATGATCACTGGCCCCTCAAACTTCTATTTCATCAAGCTTTCTATCGCCAGGTGCAGGAACTTCTCACTGTCTGCGAGGTCCCAATCTTTGAATTTCAGGGTAGGCACTCGACCTAGGGGCAGGCCTTCAAAAGTAATTCTGTCGGGGAGGAGTGGGGTTTGGAGTGCACTCTTCGTGGCCTCCACGTCTTTGGCCGCCCTAACTTTCCCTTTCCACGGAGGTTCATACGTGGGTAACTTTGCTACGGAAGGCATTGGTGGGATGTCCTCCTCCACGTCGTCTTGTGCCTCTATTTGATCAATTAGGGCTTGTAAGTCCTCCTCCTCTTCGTTTGATTCAATAGTGACAACTTTGCCTTTTCTTCCATTGACAACTTGCCGAACTATGGGTTTCTTGGGGATATGCGAATTGGTCCCATAGTCTGCTTATCTTTCTTCAACTGTGGCGTCCATGGTGATTTTGGAACTTCTGGTGCTACTGTCGCATCTCCAGGCTCCTCATGGACCATATCAGGTTCCGTGGTCTCACAAGTGGTATCTTCGGCGAATCGCACTCCTGGTTTGGTAGCAGTCATCGTGTTTACACGGGATATGTTCTGTAGCGGACTCAAAGGGGGTAAGAGTTCCCGATGCTCAATGCTCTGTAATTGCTCAACTCTCAAACAACCAAGTGTTGTCTTATGGCTGGGCCTAGGGGTTTTATAGCATCTTTTGAATTTGAATTTGTCCATTCCCCTGACTTCTGAGTCATTAATGCATTCTTCGCGGCAGATTGTCCCAAATCTAGATCTTAATTCGTGTCTTAATTTCCCGCCGCCCACTCCTCTTTGTCTTAAATTGGACATCTTGTCATGAATAGTGACACCAACAGTCACTTCCCAGTCTACCCGCACAGCAGCGTAGCCCCCTATGCATGGGCGCGACCCCTGTGACATGCTGATCCTATACACAACCTCCTTATCGCGCAGCTCCCACACAGACTCTTTTATAGTCCCGTGCTCTCTTTCAATTGCTTGGAGAGCTGAGACTGTGCTCCTTACAATTAGTCAGGTGGTTGCACCACCTGTGCGAGACTTCAATTCACCTTCCAGCCTAGTGTGTGGGCACTCCTCAACTACCCTTGCGACAGTCAGCGTCACACATTCTCCCTTATGCGGTGCGCTCCCCTGGTTACTTTGTTTGGTAAGGTGAAGTCGCAGCCATGGTAGCAGAGTCATAAATTCTCAGCGACAATCTTCTAATGCAGTAGTATGGTTGTCTGTATCTTGTCTTGTCATTCTTAGTTTATCGACGAGACATGCTTGCACAATTTCATTTTCCAATTTTTTGATCTCAACTTCCATTAGCATGCTTCTCTTCCTCAATCGTACCCAATCTTCTTCGAGTTCGCGAAGTCTAAGGTTCCCTCGCTGAATGGCTTGCTAAATCCGCATATGTTCGCCCTCATGTAGCTGCATAATTCCTTCATCCTGGTCTTCGTGTACTGTCCCAACTGTGGGAGCTATTGCATGAGGATTCCTTTCCTCCGAAATTATGGTCTCGACTCTACTTCACAACTTTGGAATCATCTCTACGCTCAATTTTTTACACATATTCCTATAGGCCCATAGAGCCGTTGGCACACACAGGTCCCAATCAGTTCGTCTCACCTGGTGAACCCTGTTCAAGACTCTGCACACCTCATTGAATGCTTCCATGTGGAACATTTATAGTGAGCATCGCCTTTCCTGCTGCTGCGTCCTATTCTGATTTTCGATCTTGAGTTTGGGGTGTGCTTGTGCTGGCTGTGTAGCACATGTCTGTACCCATCAAGAAAGGTGGGTGCGCAAGTTGCTCTGTCCTTGCTGACCAACTTTTATTCGAAGTTGGGGGCTTCCAAACCGTAGGTGCATCATCCTTATACATTCATGCCAGTCCTCAAAATTTGCTTGATGTGTACCCCACCATCATGCGGGTGTTGCGCCCAGCGCCCACCTCAACGCATCAAACCACTGTTGTTCTGGTACGCGCTTTCAAATTTGCTCAAAAATTCATCCATCACTATCAGTCCATCATATGTTGGTAGCTCTCTTGCCTCTATTGTTATGCAACGCAGTGATTTAACCATCATGTTGCAATTCAACATCGTCACTTCGTGCAACTGATTCTTCCATCGCTTTACTTCTTTGTCTTAATCCGGAGTGCAGGAGCTTTCACACTCCCACGAGATTCTCCCATCTATAGTCGGATTCACCCAATCTTAGTCTCATGCAGTTATCTTGTAAATACAATCAAGATCATCATCACTATCATTTTTGCACACTGGTTCAGTGTAGCACGCTCCTTCAGCTGGGTCCAGCGAGACTACTACGTGTAGTGACTTTTTCTCGAAGATCATTTTGCGCTTCTTCAGATTGATGACTCCGTTCATATCGGTGGCCCAATCTATTCCTAGTAGCACAAGATAGGGATTGTTGTCATTGAAAATCTCTATCACCTCAATATCAATTGTTATCCCTTGCAACCTCCCCATGGGAAAAATCTTCTGTTGGTTCGCCATTTGTAACTGAATAGGGGACCATTGTAACACGGGCCTGCACATGCGTTCCCATGTTTGCTTCAGTGATACATTTGCTTCTGAACCTAGATCTAGGATTACCTGATCCATTTCATATTCACCAATCTGTCCAATCAACCTCATTTCCCTTCCAGTGCGCAAGGCGTGCTTCCCAAATTTCTAGACTACGCACAGTTCCCCTGACCCCGCGCACCTAGCGATAAGTTTTTGTAGTCCTTTGACTGCCTTGTTGTTGTGCAATAGTTTCATGCATGTCTCCAGAAAGGTAGTGAGCATTGAAGAATCCATCCCTAGTACTAGTTGATCCTCAGTACCTGAAGTGGAGGCCTCCGTGAAGCTCTTCCTAGCTTCCATGAATGTCTCCTTCACGCGTTCTAAATTAAACTCGGGTTCCTTTGTAGGAGCCTTGCGAACCCACACACTTTTTTCTGGCTACTTCCCTTTATCATCTCCCATTGTCATACTGCTCCTGAGCATCATGTTTACATTTGGGTCTTCTTTGCATGACTTAGACCTCATCATTTGTATATTCTGAGTTGAAGGGGGCTGGAGTACCCCCTTTTCGCACATCTTCTCTATCAGCACAAGGCAATCTTCTGCCTCATGATCAAACTGAGTATAATACCAACATGAGATCCTAGTCTAGTTCATGCAATCGCGGGCATAATGCCCTGGCCCTCCACAATTGTAACAGATTATCTGTCTGCGACCCCTCCCTGGTCTGATTCCACCTCCATCCCGACCGTGCCCCTGAAACCCAGTGCACGCCATCCTTGTGTTTGGGTCGAGAGCTCACGTTTCTGCCTATATCCTATAGGTAGGGGTCTGATCCATCATTAGTTCATAGCTTCGGCAGGTGCGTTCGTCATGGCCTACCGACCTGCAAAAATTACAAAACAACTGTTGGGACATTTGCGTATACTTCTACAATATATGACAATTATCTGTGGTGTGTTTTCCTCCTATCTGGCAAATCATGCACCATAACAGAGACGCCATGCTCGGCCCTACCTATGCCTCCGATCTTAATGGCATTGGCCCTCCTCCTGCTAAGTAGTTCGCGAACACTGGACAATGATCTTTGTCGTGACCCTGGCCTTTTCATTTTATGCACCATAATTCTTCGTGCACCTCTAACCAAGGTGCCCTATCCTGTTTCAAACTCTGCATTTCCAGACATAGATTTTGTAGCTGCACGTGGATCTGTTGTACTCCCAATCTAGAGTCTTGTATAGGGGTCTCATGCAACCTCATTGCCATCTCCAACACTTCAACTTGGGTGGAAAGTTTTTGTTGTGACAGTGTCGTCCTTAAGTGTGGCGTAAGTGAGACCACAAACCATGTGTGATGCTATGCATCCATTAGCATCATATTGGCTTCGCAGATCATACTCTTTAGCCTTTGGTCTAGATCCCAGGGGGTCTCGCCCGAAAGCATCGTGATCTCTTTAAACTTGATGATTGACTGTGTCTCTAATTTTGGCCTACTAAATTCCCTGTTCAATGCATTCTGGATCTCTGCAATTCCTACGTTCGAGTGGTCACTAGAATGCTTGATATACCACATTAATGCGTGATCTTGTAGTGCGCTCACCAACGTATCCTTTTTGATATTATCATCCATGACGCCCTGTGCTTCCCATACTACTCTTACTAAGAACCAAAATTGGTCCGGTGTTGAAAATGCAACAAGATGATGGAGCTTAGTGAAAAGAAGTCGCCTTCACTAAGTGGGCCCGCAGGCTATTTTTAGACATATGGATCATGGTCTATGAGTTGCAGGATGATATTTATGGATGATTGGTCATGTTGGTAAAAATAGATGGACCTCTATTTTTAGACATATGGGTGGAGTCTATTTTTAGACTGCCAGTCAAAAAATAGAACAGTCGAATATTATTAGCTCTTAACAATATTTGGACTATAAACATTATCTTATCCTCTTGCAGCACTTCAGTTCGAGCTACGGATGTGGCACATGCAACTTCCAAAAGGAAATACACTTTTCCTATGGGTTAGTTGAGCTATTGCATGATGGACTTCAGTTAGAACTCAAGTGATTGAGTTTGGTGGAGTTGATTGAGGAGATGATGGAGTTGTGTTCAGTTTGACTTAGTTGAACTAGTTGTATTTAGTCTAACTAACAAATACACTAGTGATGAGTGGTGTGAATTAATTATTAATTAATTCACTAATTATTAACTCATAAATCAACTAAAGAATACATCAGTTAACTCAGTGCATGGACAATTCAGTGGAGACAAGTGTTAGAGGCGAGTGAAAGGGCAAGACAACTGTCAGTTGTGACTATAGTTGTGCATGAGATTTGCACAATCAGTGGATTGAGATTGCCAATGAGGATTGCATAGTGCAACACAAGGGAAATATGGGTTTGGATCAGCCATTCTCATCTATTCTCATGCAGGATTGCGCAATCGAGGCAGGCAAGCAGCGAAGGAGATTTGAACCTGTGATTGATTCAGTTCTGAACTAGTTTGTGTGTAACAGGTGGAGATAGTACTGAGTACTTGCGAGGAGTATTGTACTATGTATTGTTACATGTTCTCAATCAATATAATATACAGATAGTTGGGGGTTTTCAGCTATATGCTTTCCCCGTGATATACTGTGTTGATATGTGTGATTGATGTTTCAATGTGCACATGCGATTGTTTCTTTAATACTGCAAATTGATGATCAACGTAGACGAGGTTATGTATTATGCATGATTCCGCAAATAGTGTATAATCAGGATAATCTCTATGAATAAGCGTCATATTATTAAAAATTTCTACACGATCCACTGATCTTTATCCACCTACAGATCCTCCATCTTGAGTTTCCATAACTCAAAACTCCGACAATTAAATTTCTCGATCTCTATCTTTCCACTACTCGCCATATTCTTTAACCACCAGAATCGATCCCGTAGATCTCCCTCTGAATAGGGTCTACCACAGACCCGAGCAAAACCCCTTAGCAACAAAGGCATCCCCTTGAAGCCAAAACAGCTTTGATACCAAATGTAGGTTTTAACCCCGTACAGAAATTACCTGCATACGAATTCTAAAACATAGAAAATAAACAACGTGAGAGCATAACACATAAAACACATATACATAGAGATTTTCCCTTGGATCCCAAAACCGGGACTACCAGATTGATTTTTTATTATGTTCCTTTCAATGTTACAGTACATATTTATACATGTTGAAGCATCTAATACCATGGACCAAAAACCATCGCGTCCAAAACCATGTGCGAAAAACATGCACAAAACCATAAGTAGGTCTGCCAAACCTAATATAGGGTCCAAAAAAAATTTCCTTGGGGCGCTACCCCAGACCCCGTAGAGGGGGGCTACCCGCCCCCTTCAAACCCCCACTGTGCAATCAGTGCAACGAAGGGGGGGCTTTGTCCCCTCTCTAACCCCCAAGTTAACTACGTGGGGTAGTCGAGGAAAGAATATAACACAACCCAACATTGGAAGGGGACCATAATTATTACCACTATTTCCATAGGAATTTCCTCTATTATTGGATCCTACGTTGGGACCGACTTTTTTGTTAGCGTTAACACTAGCCATGGTAGTGGATATAGGTTCAAAGGTTTCAGAATCAGAGAAAAAATGGATAAATCATAAGAACTAGAGTTTGAAGGTGGACTAGGTGGAAGGACCCTGACTTATCTAGTATATGTAAGTAGATGTCCTAAAAGAAACTAAGGATGAAGACCATGCAATCTCCATGACTAATGCCTAGGGGGTGCAATGGTGTCTAGACAAAAAATGTTTATGAAAGGCTAGAGGATAAGAAAGGTGAAAAAGGTTAACAAACAACAAGCAAAACACTACGTGTCTTGGTGAAAATTATATTCTAACTATAACTTGATGCTAATATAAATGAAGAAAAATCGTCCTAGATAAGAAAAATGACTCTTAGTCTAAAATATAAGTTACACCTCACACCATCCCTAAACTATGTTTTGATGACCTTCCAAACAACCTAGTTCTCGAATGGTCAGGGCTACAAACTACGCTAAGTGAAGGTATGGAAGAGGTACGGTTGCATCCCACAACCACCACCTATAAGGTGTTTTAACCTAGAATGATAGGCCACTACAGTTACTTTTGTATAGTGGGGGAGAGTGAATCTTAGTTTTTGGGTGAGTCGCAAAATCATATTCCCTACCAACAGTTGGGAGCCTCAAGGGGAACCTCCAGTTTCCTTGGCCTAAGCCTTACCCCCTTCATGGGTTTCTACTTAGCACCAGATATAGACCATTAGATGGTGGGGATTTAAAACTCCCTAGTTCATCAACCAACTATGTTATAGATGTATAGTGATTATTGGGTAGTATTTGGATGCCTACCCCACCAATCCTAACTTAACTACAAGATTGTTTTTTCCTTGGTGCCCAAGGGGGCTTAAATCTATGTGAGTTAAATTAGCAGTTGATTTTAGTGTCTAGCCTTGGCAATTTGAACCAAGGACTCATTCACTTAAGGGTCTGCAAATGTGTGAAAGTGAGTATGTGATACTTCTTTGCATGAAAAGTAAATGATGTTGTTAGATAATAAATTTCATAATTAAAAAACTAATTAAAAATAAATAGAAATGAAAATAGAATTTGACAACAAACTATTTCCCACCCAAAAAGGCTTAAAAGCAAAAAAAGAGAGGCTTTATGAATGGTAAAAGGAGGCTATTTTATGGGGGATAATTGATTAACAATAAAATGGTGTCAAATCTATATCATGCAACCCAACTTACTACAGAAAATGACAGCAAAGAAATAGAAAATTCCTATCCGTAAAAAGACTAGAAACAAACCTATAGTGAAAAGGACTTAAAAGAGTTGTAAATGGAGGAAAAAAAGAGGGCTAAAAATGGGCACAAATTTAGTTTCTAACTCTAAAAGGAAAATTTCTTAGGCTTGAATCAGGCAGTGGTGACAAATATTTCTCATCCTACATAGTAGACTCCTAGTTCATAATCCCACTCTTTCTTGGCAGGAAGTGTACTTAAAACACTAAGGATTTTTCTTTCCTCCAAAATTTTGGGAAAATGAAAAAATCTAGGCATGTTGTGGATTGTAAAGAAGGTATGCAAAACCCTTTCATAGACAAATAAAACTAAAAAACTACAAAACAAAAGAAAATTGGGCTATGGTAGAAAATTGACCTGTTCTTGCATTAGAGTGCAGATATCGCCCTGAAACCTATGTTGGCCACCATAGAAAATGCCCAAAAAATGCATTAGGGTTTTTGTGCTCCTAATCTAAGGGATTTACTAGATCTTATTGCCTCTTGGTCAGTTAGTACCTGTAACCTATGGAAAACTGGCATAAACATAGAAACAATAGTCTTTTGACAAAATCGCCAAAAAAAAATAAAAATGGAAAAAAGAAAATTGTATCAAGAAATAACAAAGTCACTAGGGATATGTGTTTATCTTAGTGGAGTCGTCATTTTTAAGTTGTGATTTATGTAGTGAGTGAGAAAAAATAACTCTGTACTATCGATGACCTATATATGCTAATACAATAGAAATGAATGAAACCCTATATCGTAATGTAAAACACAAGTCTTTAGATCTTCACAAAAATGGTTAGTAAAATCCTGCAACAGAGATCAAAATCTGAAAATACACACATTCAACATTATAATCATGTACCTAATGGAAAAGTAAATTATTTTTATTAAAAATACGTAGTACACTTGTAGAAGGAAATTTATCGACTTGGACCAGAAACTCCTCCTTCGTGGGAGGGTTCTTTTCTCCCTTTGATGTATACTATTGAAGCTTTCTCTATTCCTGTTGGTACACAAGTGGGAAATAAATGAGATTGAACTCAAATGGTCTAGGATCCTAGATTCCACGACAAGATATGATCATGTCATAAGTGGTGAAGAAAAACTCTCTATATATAATAAAATGCTAGATTAGTATTGATATGGTCAAATATTAAAATATCTAGTAGACCAAATCAAGATCTAATATTTATGAGTATTTAATATTTTTAGGAGTTGAAGATTAAAAGTAAGGTCAATAATCTTTATTTACTTAATTAACTCAAAAAATAATGATTAATTGAGTTAATTAAGAAAATGGATGAAATAATTAATAAATAAAAATGATTTATTAATTATTTCTGGTTGATATGGTGAAATGAGTTAGAAATAACCATAAATAAAGATATAGTAACTATTTCCTAAATAAAAGTGAAATGAATTAAGGAATTATAAATAAATAATGATTTATTTAATTATTTCTATCAAAACAGTAAAAGTGGGTGAAAATATTTTTAATTATTTTCACAATAAATGGGTAAATACGAAAATAACATGAAATTAAATGAATTTCTGGGTTATTTCCATGTGGGTAAAATATAAGAGAATATTATGAAACTGAAAGATTTTTTGGGTTATTCTCATATGGGTAAATAATTAAGTGGAAATAATTTAGGAAAAGTGGTTCACTAAATTATTTCCTACGGCGAAAGTGAGTTTTAATGTGTAAAACCCATACTACATGAGGTATTTCAATCAAATTAGTGGAAAATGACTAGGTGATCACTTTTTAGGTAATAACAGTTCAAGAAATAGCAAGAGCTATGATGGATGAAGAAAAAGTTCCTAACACCTTTTGGGGAGAAGCAGTTCAAGCAACTGTCTACTTATCATACAAATTTCAACTCAAACCAAATAGTGATAAGACCCCATATGAGCAGTGGAAGGGTAGACCAGCCTCTATCAAGGATCTAAGAGTCTTTGGTAGCAAATGTTATGTAAAGAGAAATTAGGACAATTTGGGAAAGTTTGAATCTAGAGTTGATGAAGGAATCTTTCTTGGTTACTCATTTAGAAGCAAAGGCTACAAGTGCTATAATAAAGACTAAGAAAGATAGTGGAGCGTATTGATGTGAGGATAGATGAAGTATTTCCACACATAGTAAAGCTACAAATCTATGAAGAATCAGATGATGCAATAGGAGTTGATCTAGAAAATGAAGAACAAGAGAAGCCAGATGGAGGGGAAGGAGGAGGAGGAGAAGGAGAAATGGCACATCAAAAGCACAAAACTCCATCCAGGTATGTACAAAAGCAACATCCTGAAATTCAAATACTTGGAAATAGAGAACAAGGAGGAAATTAATCGGCACCCCCAGACATGCAAATATGGCACTTTTGTCTAAAGTATAACGTAAATATTTGACCAATCTACTGAAGATGAGCACTAGATAAAAGCAATGAATGAAGAATTATATCAGATAGAGAAAATTAAACTTGGGAACTGGTACCTAGACCAAAAACGTCACTAGAACAAGGTGGGTCTATAAAAACAATCTCAATGAAGTTGGACAATATTGAAAAATAAAGTCAGACTGGTATGAAAAGGATATATATAATTATAAGGCGTTGATTTTGATGAAAACTTTGTCCATGTAGTTGAACTATAGGAAATAAGAATGTTCTTCACATTTCCTTTCCTTAAAGAATTCAAAGTACACCAGATGGATGTCAAGTCATCCTCTCCAAATAGTGATCTAGAAGAGGAAATGTACACTAAGAAACCAGAGGGATTTCAACTATCAAAAGACGCAAATTGAGTATGTAAACTAAAGAAAGAACTGTATGGATTAAAAAAAGAACCAAGACCCTGGCACTCATGGTTGGATAGATATCTACAACAGAAAGGATTTAAAAGGGGAACAACAGGCAATAATATTTATGTTAAATCTGATAATGAAAATTTGTTGATCGTTGTTGTGTATGTGGACGATATTATTTTTAGAAGTAATGTGGATCGAATAGGCCAATTTTTTGCATAAGACATGTAGAAGGAATTTTATATGACCATCCTGGGAGAATTTTCATTCTTCCTAGGCTTACAAGTTTCTCAATCAAACAAAGGAATTTTCATTTCTCAAATCAAATATTTAAGAAATTCTAAAGAAACATGGTATGGAAGATTGTAAACTTGTTACCACACCAATGGTCACCAAATGAAAATTGAGAAAGGATGATGAATACCCTAATGCAAATTAGACTACATATAGGTCAATTGTTAGAAGCCTTTTATATCTTATATTCTCAAGACTTGATATAATGCAAGTTGTAGGATTGTTGGTAGATTTTAGTATATTCCCAAGGATATCCATGTGAATGAAGTGAAAAAAATACATAAATATCAAAATGATACTATTAATTATAGTCTATTGTATTCAAGTAGAAAAGAATTCAATATAAAATCATATATAGATGCAGATTGGGCATGCAATGTTGATGATAGAAAGAGCACAAGTGGTGCAACATTTTTTGGGTAATTGTTTGGCTTCTTGGCTAAGAAAAAAGAAGAATTATATTTCACTATCTACATTTGAAGCCAAGTATATAGCAACAACTACATGTTGTACTAAAATCCTATATATGAAACAAACTCTTAAGGATATCAAGGTTGAATATGTTGATCTTGTTCCCATTATGTGTGATAATAATAGTGTTATTAGTATCTCCAAGAATCATGTAAAGCATTAAAAAACAAATAATATTCCTGTTAAATATAATTTATTGAGAGACCAAGTTGTTGATCAAACTGTTATTCTTAAATATGTTGCCATTAATGAGCAAATTGTAGATATATTCATCAAACTGCTTCCTAGAGAGCCATTTGAGTACCTAAGATAATGACTAGGAGTGATATCTCTCTCATCATACTAATTTTTCAGTATGGGGACTAGAAACTACTCATCACATGTCAAAGTTTAGAGAGTATGTTTCAAGAGAAGAACGATGACTTGAAAATCCTACTTGACATGTATTAGCAAAAATAAATTCCAAAAGGACAGGTTCATAGGAAAAGGAAAAGGAAAATAAGGTGAGCGTTATGTAATCATTCATGAGGTCAGAGAAAAGAAAAGAAAATAATCCCAATGGGAGTTGCAAGATAATAAGTAACATGTGTTCAAAGAGATTTGATTGCTCAAGAAGCGGAAGCATGAGAAACCAGAACCCCTTACCATTAATGTCAAAGGGGGAGAGTGAGAAAACATTTGAGGTTAAATGTGTATAGAGGTATTGAAGATGGACAGTGAGCAAACAATGGAATTTTCTTCAGCTTAATAGGGGGAGTGTTTCCATCAATGACCAACAGCATTTGGTTGTGTTTCCATTCCAAATGGGGATATTGTTGAGCAAGTTGGTAGTTGTTGTCAATGATGTCAAATCTAACCATTAATTTCAAGTGATATCCAGATCAGTGGGAACTTATAATGACTTGGTTGTTTGTTGAGTAGTCTATATTTGAGGCCATTTTGTCTATAACTTGTTTAAAATGACATGAAATTTTTTTGGTTACATATCTTTCCAAAGGTATATGGCACTTGGTCAAAATCCCAAGGAATGAGGAGAAAAAAGATTGAAGAGAAGGAAGTTTAGCAAAGAGACGTGGCTTCAAGGTATCTGGGGAAGCCCTGAGGCATCTAAGCGTCCAGACACTTGAGATGCATTAGCATTTTTAATCAGGTGAAATGAATCAGATGTCATATCAACCATATTTATCCAAGTTTCGAGGTCATCTAGGCATTCAGGCCTCCCGGGGTGTGCTCACTAGTCACACAGTTAGATCAGGTGTATAGTGAATTAATCAAATTTATTTGGGATTCGAGGACCTTGGATAGGTGGAAAATTGAGGTGGCATCCAAGAGGTAGGTTGATAATTGTTTGGTTGTGTTATATTCTTTCCATGACTAGCCCATGTAGTTAACCGGGGGGTTCGCTGATTGTGTAGCGGGGATGGGTCACAGGGGGTTTGAGGCGTACCTGTAACCCCACTTTATGGGGTCCGGGGCAGCACCCTAGAAAATTTTGGTTTTGGACCCTATGTTAGGTTGGGTAGACCCACCTATGGTTTTGTGTATGATTTCCGCACATGTTTTTTGGACGCAATGGTTTTTGGTCCATGGTTTGGGACGCAATGGTTTTCGGTCCATGGTATTGGATGTTTCGGCATGTATAAATATGTATCGTAACATTGAAAGAAACATAATCAAAAATCAAGCTAGTAGTCCCAGTTTTGGGATCCAGGGGAAAATCTCTGTGTATATGTTTTTTATGTGTTATGCTCTCGCATTGTTTATTTTATGTGTTTTAGAATTCGTATGCAAGTAATTTCTGTACGGGGTTAAAACCACATTGATTAGAGAAATTTTGCTTCAAAGGGATGCCTTTGTCGCCTGAGGGTTTCACTCAGGCCTATGGTAGACCCTGTTCAGTGGGAGATCTGTGAGATCGATTCTAGTGGTGAAAGAAGATGACGAGCAGTGGAAAGATAGAGATCGAGAAATTTAATGGTCAGAGTTTTGAGTTGTGGAAACTCAAGATGGAGGATCTGTTGGTGGATAAAGATCTATGGATCACGGTAGATTCAGATACTAAACCTGTTAGGATTCCAAGAAACTCTTCTGGGTTGTAGCTCAGAAATGCCTGGTAACATATAAGTTCAACTATTGTTGCAGATTTAATGGAAGGAATGATGGTTTGGTTCAAGCCAGATAACCACTTTCAATCTGTTTCACTCCAGACATGCATGAACACCCTCAGACTACAAGGCTTTAGACCACCAATGCTCACAGTTTAGATATAAGGTGGATATGGGGAATACTAACCACACCAGCAGATGCACAAGACCATGTGATGGCTAGCTGCAACTAGTAAAGAAACTTGTAAATCTAATATATTAATGCAAAGACAGGATGACAACTCTCCTGCACTAGATAGAAAGAAACCTGATTAACCTATTTAGTGATGCAATCAATACTTTAACACAAAGATAATATGATAGTTATCTAGTGTTAAACACCAAGAGCTCAAGGACACAGCGTATCGGGCACAAGCTTAGAACAAGAAGAAAGTGGACAGTGAGCAGTTAACAGCAAAAGAATCTTGTATTAGTTGAAAATGAAGATCAGACACTGCAAGTGAAAAAATGTCTACAGTCTCTAGAAGTTGAACCTTACATCGAATTCCAACCTTGATTACATCTTACTTTTGGATATTTATAAGTTTACAATACTATGGCACTTGGCAATTTTAGGTATGGAGGGGTCATAATTGACCACCAACTGCATTTAACCACCTAATGGAGTATCTAAACGTGTTTGCTTGCTTCAATGGGTGAATCTGATCTGTTCAGGTGTTGTGCTATCCTTTTAGGCTGTTGGAACACTCATATCGGTGGAGTCCATGACTGATAAATTCAATTACAGAGTCGTGCTTGTCCTTTTCTCTTTTCGGCCATGCTTTCTGTTAAACATGGTTGTTGGGGGTTTGACTATGACTGATGATGGCAAAGCTAGTCATCTCCTTCTTCTGGCAAACAGAATGGTTGAGGACGTGGAATGCATGGGTAGGTGAATGATTTGGGTGAGCGAGAAGAATGGTCGTCGGATTGGGGAAATGGACGATGCAGATGGCTCGGTGGAGGCCATTGGTCGAGGTGGGAGCGGGGTGAGTAAGGGTTGTAAGATCTCTAGCAGACATATCAGATGGTCATCGGACTAGGGAGCTGCACTAATGTTTAACGGGCAGGGTGGATTGGTCACGCGGTAATGGTTTTCATCGCATCGCTTTCGAGCGTAAAGTGGTAAAAGCCCGGGGCCAAGCGATTCCATTCAGCAATCGACATGTATCAGCGGATGAGAGAGAAAAACCACTCTCATCGCGCGCTATCACTCGATCAAATTCCTGGTGCAATAAAAGCAAAGACTGTCAGATCTTGGTGGAGATGATCTGACTGTGGGGAGTGGTAGAGCAGGTTGCCTTTATCGGGTGCGACAGGATTCGTTGGATCGGCGGGGAAGATCAATGGCGGGGATGCAATGAGGGCTTTATGAGTGTGCAAGGGCATATGGGTAAGGTTTCATGGCGGGTTTGGGGTTTGGCGTTTGGGGCTAAGGCCAAAGGGGTTACTTTGTTGGGTTTAGGAGAAAAATAGGGGAACGGAGGTGGTGGAGAGAAAGCAGGGTAGAAGGAAAAGGGAAGACGACCCATGAGGGGCCCCTTTGAGGACACCACCAATCATACCGAGCCTTTCTATGACATTAGAAAGTCAGCGTTGCATAGCAAGGCTAACACTAGCTCCTTCTGGGGGTGAAATCCGCCCTGTGAGGTTTCAAGAACCGTAGACCACTGCCTTTCACACAAAAACATGATTAGCAATATTTCCTAGTGTTCCATTGGGCATGGAGTCTAATGAAGCCTACACCAAAACTTGTAAAAAGGACATATATACAATTTTGAGGCCTAAAATCCTTAAACAACATAAACTTTCAAAAACTACCCATTGAATGGGCCATCAAAAACTATCTCTCCTTCCATACTTTGCAACATGAAAGTGTTGTTCCCCTGGATCTGAGCAATTACAAAAGGTCCAATCCACAGAGCATCGAACTTCCCATGATTGCCTTTCTTTTCCTTCAGTGCATCCCATTTAAGCACCAAGTCTCCAATTTGAAGATTGTCCCTCTTGGCCTTTCTGTCAAAGGCTTCCTTGATTCTCTTTTGATGTGCTGCAGCTTTTTCAATCAATTGATCTCTGATCTGATGTACTTCATCCAAGTCACTAATCCTCTTTGCCATGTCACTTTTCTCATTCTACTCATCCTATAAGAACTGGCCATAAGGAGGGTCAGCAGAATTGGGAATACAGCTTTAGTGCCATATACCAACTTGAATGGAGAATTCCCTGTGGATTTCTTGGTAGTCACCCTATCAGCCCACAATGCAAACTTCAGTTTGGAATCCCAGTTCTTTTTGTTGTCTTCCAACAACTTTTTGATTATCCTTATTAGGCTCTTGTCAGATGATTCTGCTAGACCATTAACTTGAGGGTAATATGAGGTGGAACACACTAGCTTAATGGCCATTGAGTCACACATGTCTACCAACTCTTTTGCCCTGAAGGTTGCTACATTGTCTGCAACCAATTTGCGTGGACAGCCAAACATGGTGAAAATGTTTTTTGTCAAGAACTTCATGACCACATGGTGATCAGCTTTCCTAGTAGGGATGGCCTCAATCCATTTAGTGAAGTATTCAATGGCTACTAAGATCCATCTGTGTTGGCCACTAGAATGTGGATTAATTTCCCCTATGAAATCCTAGCCCCGCTGCTGGAAAGGGCCACTGGCATGTATGGTCTTCAAGGGTATGGATTTCAACTATTATTTCCCTTCAAACCTCTGGCATTTGTCACAGGATCTTACAAATGAAAATACATCAGAAAACAAAGTGGGCCAGTAATACCCAGCTCTGAGGATCTTGTGGGTTGTGGTTTTCCAATAGTGATGTCCTCCACAAATGCTAGAATGAAACTGATGCATGACCTCCATAGATTGTTCTTTGTCCAAACATCTTAGAATGATTCCTGATGGATCCCTCCAGTAGAGCAAGTTTTCATGAATACAGAACTTGGCTTCCTTGAGCTTAACAGTCCTAGATTAGCTTGAACTAAAACCTAGAGGAACTTCTAGCTCCAGCAAAAATTGATCTATTGTAGAATACCATTCGCAAGAAGCTAGATTTTCAGCCAACAACTGGTCATGTCCTACTGTTGCTTCTTCTGTCAGTCCATCCTCTGAATTTGTACCCACGCAGTTTATGTCAAGCATTTTGTAATTTTCTTCAGCCATCAGCTGAGCAGGGCCCTGACCCTTGACCAGCTTGGTGGGCTTCAATTCTATGTTGAATTCAATAAGATTTGCAATCCATTTAGCCCTTCTTCCATCAACATCTTTCACTAGGACATCCTTTACCGAAGCAGAGGGCACATATGCAATTACCTTAGAGTGCAGAATGTATATTCGGAAAGCTTTCAAAGATTTGATAAGGCATAAGCTTGTTTTTCGATAATATCATACCTTAGTTCAGAATCCCTTAAAGTTTTGCTGAAGAATGCCACTGGATGCTCTGAACCCTCACCATATTTCTGCTGTAAGATTACTGCAAGGGTGTCACCAGAAGCAAAGGAGAAGATGTGGAGCTCCTTGTTGTAGTCCAGGCTGATTATAGTGGGGGCTTCCATAATAGCTCTTTTGATGGCTTCAAAATATCTTCTAGCTGCATCAGTCCATTTGATTTCTAATCCCTTTTTCAGCATAAAGATGATGTGCTTCACCAATTCTACAAAATTAGGAATAAACCTCCTTACAAAATTTATATTGCCCAGAAAGGATTGGATTTCCCTTTTTGATCTTGGGACAGACAAGGCATGTATTGCTTTCACTCTTTCTTGTTCAATCTTGACACCTATAGCAGAAACAATGTGTCCAAGCAGTTTTCCCTCTTCTAAAGCAAATTGTGACTTTTTAGGATTCACTGATATCCCAAACCTTCTGCACTTTAGAAACACTTTCTTCAAATGTTGCAAATGATCTTGATGGCAACTGGAATATATTGTTATGTCATCCAGGTAGACAAGGACAAACTTATCCTTCTCTCCTACAAATGCTATATCCATGGCTCTCTGAAAGGTAGCTCCAGCATTCATTAGCCCAAAAGGCATCTTGGAGTACATAATAGTTCCCCAAGGAGTGGCGAATGCAGTCTTTTCCTGGTCATCTGGATGTATAGAAACTTGATTATACCCTGAAAAATACATCTAGGAAAGACATGAATTTGGCTCCTGAGAATTTTTGTAGCAAATGCTCCATCTTGGCCAGAGGATAGTTATCCTTTCTGGAACATTTGTTCAGGTTCCTGAAATCAACGCACAGCCTGATTTCTCCACTTTTCTTCCTCACCACTACCAAGTTGGCTACCCATTTTGAATACCTCATAGGAACTATGATTTTGGCGGCCAACAACTTCTTGATTTCTTTTCAATCAGAGGGAGGAGCAAAGGATTTATGGGTCTCAGCTTCTGTTTGAAAGTAATGGTGTCTTTCTCCAATGGGATCTTATGCTGGATGATATTTTTGTCATAAGTTTTAAGGTCACTGTATTCCCAGGCAAAGACATCAGAAAATTGCTTCATTAAGGTGTAGTGTTCAGAACTTTGGGTAGCAAACAAATGGGTGGACAGATTTATATATTTTGGATGATTCGGACTCCCTATGTTATGCCTATGGACTGCAGACTGATCTTCTTTTTGGGCAATCTTATGAGACACATCATTGTGGTTGAACAACTTCTCTAGAGGCACTAACCTTTTAGGTATATGATTGCTAGGCAACTAAACAATGCTATCTTGGCCAATTCTATTCTTTAGCCGGGGCTGGGGACATTTCTCCAAGGTTTCATTCTCTTGATCAAATTGCATTTCAGATAATTCATTAATGACTTGCATAAACTTATTTACTTCATCATCGTCCTCAAAGACTTTCTAGTGTTGGACATTATCAGGCAAGTATGGTCTATATTTTATTTGGACTTCATAAACCAATTTAGGGGGCATGGGAGGGATGAACATGCTAGCAGACATAGTAAGGGAATTAGCAAGCTAATTTTTTACTCTAGGGATATATGAGATACAAAAACCATTAAAAGCATATTTGAGTCTCCATACCTCATCTCTGTACACTTTCAACCTTGGGTGCCTTGCTTGGAACATTTTGTTCACCTGTTGAATGATGAGATCAACATCTCCAAACACCTTTATGTCTCTGATTCCCATGTCTTTGGCAACATTTAAGCCCAATATCAGAGCCTCATACTCTGCTATATTGTTGGTGACCTGAAAAGTCAATTTGAAAGATAGATGTGTGTTTTCTTGTTTTGAAGACACTAACACCACTCTTCCTCCTGCAGTTTCCTTTGAACAGGCTCCATCAAAGAACATCTCCCAAGCCTGTGTCCCTTCTTCTTCCATGGCCTGGCCTACTGGTTTCTTAAGCTGCACAGTGGCCCTATAGGATTCTTCAATTTGGAGAATACGTGCTCCAAAATTGGTGTCCACAGCGTAAATGGGATGATTAGTGGGATTCTTCTCATCACTGATGATATAGGTGAGCTAGGCTTCCCTGTATAGCCTTCTACTTTCTCCTCCAAAAACTAGGACAGTGGCATAAGACAAGTCATTTTGCAATGTCCCACCCAACCTCTTAATCCACCCTCTGGAAAGTAGCATGCCAAAATTAGGGGGGGAATCTACTACTACAATATCCATCATCATGCTCTTCATGGGCAGTTGAGTTAGGGTGATAGCCAAGTCTTTGATTAACCCCAGACATTTCACCTTCCTCGACTCTAAGGAGAACAAGTCATGATAAGGTCTGGTAATATCAAGGCCTAACTCTTCCATGACAGCTTTGGGCATCAGATTATGGCTAGAACCTATGTCCAGCAGACAGTTGAGGATGATTTTGTCATGAATGGTCAAGAAGACATAAAATGATGGGGAATTTTCATCAACAGGTTCAGTCATTGGGCTAAGCACAACTGCCGGTTTATCATCTTATAAATTCACATAGTCATTGGATGCTTGTGTGGATTTCAGCTCAAGGGCATCAAGGATGGGCTTTCTAAAGACCTCACTCTTTACAAGTTTTGTCAGAGGCACGGATATTTTTAACTTTTGGACCTTTGATTGAAAACTGAAATGGAAAGGTGACTTGTCAAGGTCTCTTACCTCTTGAGTTGGTGCTTTGAGGATGATGTGATCAATTGTTGGTCTCTTTTGTTTGCTGATCTGCTGCTCTGTGGGGACAATAGCTCTTTCGACAGGATTCTCTTTGACATTACTTGTTCTTGACCTCAAGTTATACCTTTGCTTGTCTTCAGTCTATAGAACAGCTTCTCTGACCCACTCTTGATTGGTCTAGTCCCTGAGTAATGACTCCTCATAGGCAGCTAATGTCAAAAAGGCAGCATTACCCTTGTCTTCCATGTGGTGAATGTCATCCTCTTCCTCAAAATGTTCCTCCTCCAAGACTACGTTCTGGAAAGGAGCCTTAACCCTTTATTCTTCACTGGCGTCTTTGCCCATCGAAATGATATGCAATTGTTCATTTTCTCTTCTAAATGGATTTGGATTCCTAGGAGAAAATGTATTAGGAAGCCTTGCTTTCCCAGAACTCTATTCAACCTTCAGTTTGGATATCTCGACAGCCAATGATTCTATCATCTTAGTCATTTTGTTTATTTTAGGTTCTGAAGATGAAGAAGAAGAAGAAGAGGACTCACCTCTCTACCTCCTTCTATCAGCATGTCCTTTGAGTTTTTCTACAGCCATGATATTGGATTCCACCTCCAAGGCTGCCTCTTGCATTTCGGCTAGAGTAGTGCATCTCCTCTCTCTTAATAGCAGGAAGAAATTAGAATCAAAGGCATTGGCATAGGTGAGTTTTGTAGAGGTGGGGGTAGGCTTTACTTCAGCTGGTATCTTGCTACACATACGATTGAATCTTTTATTAAAATCAGACAATGACTCCCCATTTTCCCTTTTTAAGTTACCAAACTCGGTATGATAGTATAGCAAGTCTTTCTTATCTCCCCAATGTTTTAAAAACACATCATCTAATGCTTCAATGTCTATTATAGACCTATGGATGAGCTCTCTAAACCATTTTCTAACCTCTCCATCAAGGCTTTAGACAAATACTCTCATCCACACATCATCCTCACTGATATCTAGGTTATCAGCATAGCTATAGAAAGACTCAAGGTGTTCTTCAATTGTTACTCCCTCTGTATCAATGAACTTAGGCATGTATTTATGATATTCTCCTATAGACATGGCATTCAAAGGAGCAGGAAGGACTAGGGGTCCATACCTAGCAGCTATGATTCTTTCCATTTTGATAGGTGCTTGTGGGCTTGCCATGACTGGGGTAGAGGGAAGCATATTGGTAGTTTGAAAGGTAGGGAGTTGAGAAATGACTGACATGGCTAAAGGAATATGATGGACTATATGGGAGGTTTTCTTTGGACTGAGATCCAAAGGGGAACTTATTGAACAAGGAGCTTTATGAATCTCTGAGAGTATTTCTTCACTAATAGTGCTAGGCTCTATATTATCAACATGTGAAGGCTCAGTTACAAGCCTTTCTTGTAGAGATATATAAGGTTGTTTAGGCTTACCTGATCCTGATGCTCCTTTTTGTGAGATCTTTCTTTGCTTGACAATCTTCTCAGGGTCAGGCACTGGGTCATCTGGTGATTTCTAAGGACTCCTCCGAGTGTGTCTCACAAACTGAGCCAGAACTGTGATGTGGAGTCACCATGAGGTTCGGCCTCTAGTAGAGTCGCCAGATAGATGATTACAACCTAAAATATGTCCAGACTTTGTCTATCATCAAAGTTGGATCTGTGTCATTCTCCCAGGGAAGCTGAGCTTCAATCTCCTCTCCCCGGCAACAGCTCCAATTATATTAGGATTCCAAGAAACTCTTCTAGGTTGTAGCTCAAAGATGACTGGTAACATATAAGTTCAACTATTGCTGCAGATTTAATGGAAGGAATGATGGTTTGGTTCAAGCCAGATAACCACTTTCAATCTGTTTCACTCCAGACATGCATGAACACCCTCAGACTACAAGGCTTTAGACCACCAATGCTCACAGTTTAGATATAAGGTGGATATGGGGAATACTAACCACACCAGCAGATGCACAAGACCATGTGATGGTTGGCTGCAACTAGTAAAGAAACATGTAAATCTAATCTATTAATGCAAAGATAGGATGACAGCTCTCCTGCATTAGATAGAAAGAAACCTGATTAACCTATTCAGTGATGCAATCAATACTTTAACACAGAGATAAGATGACAATTATCTAGTGTTAAACACCAAGAGCTCAAGGACACAGCGTATCGGACACAAGCTTAGAACAAGAATAAAGTGGACAGTGAGTAGTTAACAGCAAAAGAAGCTTGTATTAGCTGAAAATGAAGATGAGATGCTACAAGTGACAAAATGTCTACAGTCTCTAGAAGTTGAACCTTACATCGAATGCCAACCTTGATTACATCTTACTTTTGGATATTTATAAGTTTACAATACTATGTCACTTGGCCATTTTAGGTATGGAGGGTTCATAATTGACCACCAACTGCATTTAACCACCTGACGGAGTATCTAAACGTGTTTGCTTGCTTCAGTGGGTGAATCCAATCTGTTCGGATGTTGTACTGTCCTTTTAGGTTGTTGGAGCGCTCGTACCGGTGGAGTCCATGACTGATAAATTCAGTTACAGAGTCATTCTTGTCCTTTTCTCCTTTCGGCCATGCTTTCTGTTAAACATGGTTGTTGGGGGTTTGACTATGACTAATGATGGCGGAGCTGGTCATCTCCTTCTGGCAAACAGAATGGTCGAGGATGTGGAATGCATGGGTAGGTGAATGATTTGGGTGAGCAAGAAGAATGGCCGTCAGATCGGCGAAATGGACAGTGGAGATGGCTCGGCGAAGGCTATTGGCCGGGGTGGGAGCGGGGCGAGTTAGGGCCGTTAGATCTCCAGTAGACAGATCGGACGGTCATCGGACTAGGGAGCTACACGGATGTTTAATGGGCGGGGCGGATTGGTCAAGTAGTAATGGTTTTCATCGTACCGCTTTCGGGAATAAAGTGGTAAAATCCCAGGGCTGAGCAATTCCATTCAGTGATCGACATGCAGCGGCGGATGAGAGAGAAAAACCGCTCCCATCGTGCGCTATCGCTCGATCAAATTGTCGGCGTAATAAAAGCGAAGACCGTCGGATCTTGGCATAGATGATCTGACGGTGGGGAGTGGTAGAGCAGGTTGCCTTTATCGGGTGTGATGAGAGCCATTGGATCGGTGGGGAAGATTAACGGCAGGGATGCAATGAGGGCTTTATGAGCACGTGAGGGCATATGGGTAAGGTTTCATGGTGGGTTTAGGGTTTAGCACTTGGGCCTAAGGCCAAAGGGGTTACTCTGTTGGGTTTAGGAGAAAAATAAGGGAACGGAGGTGGTGGAGAGAAAGTGGGGTATAAGGAAAAGGGAAGATGACCCGTGAGGGGCCCCCTTGAGGACACCACCAATCATACTGAGCCTTTCTCTGACATTAGAAAGTCAGTGCTGCATAGCAGGGCTAACAAAACCAACGGGAGTGCCTGATGAAGAATGGAAGAAGTTGGATCAGAAGGCAAAGAGCACAATACGATTCTGTGTCTCAGATTCAGTATTACTGAATGTATCAGGGGAAGCTACAAGGAAGGCTTTGTGGGACAAGTTAGGGACTTTGTACCAATCTAAGTCTCTGGTGAATAAATTGTTCCTGCGGAAAAAGCTGTATAACCTGAGGATGAAGATGAGACTCGGTGGACAGAGCATCTGAACGCATTAATACTGTGGTAATTCAGTTAGCATCCTGTTGATATTAAAATTTTAGATAAGATAAGTGCATCAGTTTTGTTTGTGTTTTATACCAATTCATGGGATAGTCTGGTTTATTGCAATAGAGCAATGGCCAACTGCCTTGCCAATTTGAAGAAATTAGTCTCATCCTTGCTTGACGAAGGAGATGAGATGAAAAAATATGGAGAACCAAAATTGGTGTTATGCCTTGGCTGTAATAAGGATTTGGTCCTAGAACAGAAACAAAAATACAGTATCGAATGGAGATCTAAATCTCCAGGAAACTTGTAAAGGGTTGGTGTCTGCTGGAAAAATGTGGAAAGGAAGGGCAACTACAAAAGGTACTGTTAAATCTTAAGCTCCTGATAAAAGAAAGGGATCTGATTGATGCTCCTTCTATAGAGGTGAAAACCGCCTCAGATGAAGGTGGGGATGTGTACTTGGCTTCTTCAAGTACACATGTAGATCATGAGGCATGGTTGATTGACTCAAGTGCATCCATTCACTTCACTCCCCATAGAGAGTGGTTCTGCGAGTATGAGAAATACAATGGTGGTGATGTCTTCTTAGGGGATGATAGGAAGGCTAGAATCATTAGTCGCGGAAAGGTAAAGTTGAAGCTACAAGGTGGAAGGGTTAGAACACTTCTGGGTGTTCTGAATATCCCTGCATTAGCCAGAAATCTGATTTCTGTTAGCAATCTCGATGATGTAGGTGTAAAAACAGTGTCTGAGAAGGATACCTGCAAGATGGTTCGGGAAGCACTGGTATTGATGTGGGAAGATCGGACTAGAACTCTGTACAAGCTGCAAGGTAGCACTATTGTTGATGGGTACAATAGTTCTGTGGTTCTTGAAAGTGGAGCAGAAAATCTAGTGGTCTCTGGAGAGAAGACCATGCTATGGCATCAAAGGCTTGGACATATTGG
Organism: Pinus taeda; assembly: GCA_000404065.3. Taxonomy (NCBI): domain Eukaryota; kingdom Viridiplantae; phylum Streptophyta; class Pinopsida; order Pinales; family Pinaceae; genus Pinus; species Pinus taeda. The sequence continues at coordinate 64,177 of APFE031399740.1, forward strand.
AGAGAAGGGCCTTCGAATATTTCATGGTAAATGTATGGTATAAGGTACGAGTAATAGCTCTCTAGATTTTGATTTCTATGAAAATTGTGTATATGGGAAGCAGAATCGGGTGAGTTTCACCTCTGGTAGTAAGAGGGCGAAACAGATATTAGATCTTGTGCACAGTGATGTGTTTGGACCTGTGAAGGTTCCATCACCGGGTAAGTCTATGTACTATGTATCATTTATAGATGACTTCTCAAGGAATACATGGATATATTTCCTTAAGAAAAAATCTGAAGTCTTTGACAAGTTTAAATAATTAAAGGATCTGGTGGAAAACTAGACAGAGAAGAAGATAAAGGTGTTGAGGACAGATAACGGTGGAGAGTTTTGCAGTAAGGAATTTGAAGAACTATGTAAGAAGTGTCGTATATCACAACAAAAAACTACTCCATATACACCTCAACAAAATGGAGTTGCAGAAAGAATGAACAAGATGTTGATGGAAAGGGCAAGAAGCATGCTCAGTGGTGCTAGGTTAGGATAGGAATTCTAGGTAGAGGTGGTGGAGACAACATGTTACATGGTCAACAGATCACCTTCATCAGCATTGGAGGATAAGACTCCACAAGAGGTATGGACTGGTAAGAAACCCTCTTTCACATATGAGGGTATTTGGATGTGACACATATGTACATGTTCCAAAAGAGAAACGAACCAAGTTCGATAGTAAATCTGAAAAGTGCATCTTTACTGGGTATAAGGATGGTTTAAAGGGTTATAAGCTTTGGAACCTAGTCACACGGAAGGTTGTGTACAGCTGAGATTTGGTGTTCAGAGAGATAAAAGATGTTATTAAACATGAAGTCCAACCAAAGGAACCTGAGAAGATAGAGTTTGAGCTTAAGGAGGAAGAATCAGACTCTACAGCGGAGGAGGAATCAGAAGATGAAGAGCCACAAACTCCAAGTGTGAGAAGATCAGTTCGAGAAAGAAGGTAGCCAGAAAGGTATATTCCATCTGCTTTCTGTTCAAATTTTTCTTTATCTATTACTGATGATGATCCCATAATTGTGAAGGAAGTAGTAGATTCAGAGGATGGCAAACTCTAGAAAGAGGCCATGGTTGATGAAATGGCATATTTGCACAAAAATGAGGCTTG